>JAANYP010000976.1:0-178006 GCA_020465985.1 Centrapalus pauciflorus
TTTACGAGAGTACATTGGTAAGTTTGTCGTGGTCTATTTTGATGATATCCTGATTTATAGCATTAATGTTGAAGTTCACTTGGAACATTTGCGTATTGTTTTGGAAACTTTAAGAAAAGAGTCATTATTTGCTAACTTAAAGAAGTGCACATTTTGCATGGATAAGGTTGTTTTTCTTGGTTTTGTTGTAAGTGGCCAGGGAATTGAGGTGGATGACGAGAAGGTCAAGGCAATCAAAGAATGGCCAACTCCAACAACAGTGTCCCAAGTTAGAAGCTTCCATGGGCTTGCAAGTTTCTATCGAAGGTTTGTTCGTGACTTCAGTACCATAGTTGCCCCCCTTAATGAGCTTGTGAAGAAGGAAGTTAGTTTTCATTGGGGAGAAAGGCAAGAAGCTGCATTCAATTTACTGAAAGAAAGGTTGACATCTACTCCTATTCTTGCATTGCCTAATTTTAATAAAATGTTTGAACTTGAGTGTGATGCATCCGGGGTGGGTATTGGGGCTGTTTTGATTCAAGAAGGTAGACCAATTGCATATTTTAGTGAAAAATTAAAGGGGGCTCACTTGAATTATTCCACTTATGAAAAAGAGCTTTATGCATTGGTTAGATCTTTGCAAACATGGCAGCATTACTTAAGGCCTAAGGAATTTGTGGTTCATACGGATCATGAGTCTCTTAAGTACCTTAAGGGGCAAGCTAATTTGAGTAGGGGGCATATCAAATGGGTTGAATTCATTGAGTCATTTCCTTATGTGATCAAATACAAAAAGGGTAAAGAAAACATTGTGGCTGATGCATTGTCTAGACGTCATACTCTTATCACCACATTAAGTTCTAAGCTTCTTGGTTTTGGATCACTTAAAGAAATGTACAAAGATGATTCTGAATTTTCTTCCTTATACGCTGCTTGTGAACATGCTTCATTTGATAAGTTTTATAGGCATGATGGTTATTTGTTTAAAGAAAACAAGTTATGCATTCCAAAGTGTTCTATACGGGAGCTATTTGTACGTGAGGCTCATGGTGGAGGGTTGATGGGCCATTTTGGTGTCCAGAAGACATTGGATATTTTGAAGGAACATTTCTATTGGCCTAAGATGAGAGAAGATGTTATGAAGATCTGCGAAAAATGTGTGCCATGTAAACAAGCCAAGTCAAAATCCAAGCCTCATGGTTTGTATATGCCACTGCCAATTCCTCAGCAACCATGGGTTGACATCTCCATGGACTTTGTGATTGGGTTGCCTAGAACAAAGAATGGTCATGATTCTGTGTTTGTGGTGGTTGATCGATTCTCTAAGATGGCACACTTCATTGCGTGTAAGAAGACTGACGATGCTTCACATGTTGCAGACTTGTTTTTCAAAGAGATTATTCGTTTGCATGGTGTGCCGCGGACCATAGTAAGTGATAGGGATGTCAAGTTTCTGAGTCATTTCTGGCGTGTTCTTTGGAGTAAGTTGGGTACCAAACTTTTGTTTTCTACCACAAGTCACCCCCAAACCGATGGGCAAACAGAAGTGGTTAATCGAACCTTGTCCCAATTACTTCGAGTGATTATTCCGAAGAACTTGAGAACTTGGGAGAATTGTTTGCCTTTTGCAGAGTTTGCTTACAACCGGAGTGTTCATTCTGCTACTAAATTTTCTCCTTTTGAAGTTGTTTACGGATTCAATCCATTGAGTCCTCTTGACCTTGTTCCTCTTCCCATCGAAGAACGATCCAGTTTAGATGGAAAGCGGAAGGCAGAATTCGTGAAGCAATTACACGAAAAGGTAAGACTCAATATTGAGAAAATGACAGAACAATACACAAAACAAGCAAACAAAGGCAGGAAAAAGATAGTGTTTGAAGCTGGAGATTGGGTATGGCTGCACCTGAGAAAAGATAGATTTCCAACCAAACGAAGATCCAAATTGCAACCTAGAGGAGATGGACCATTTCAAGTGCTCGAAAGGATCAACGACAATGCTTACAAGCTAGATCTTTCAGGTGAGTATCAAGTTAGTTCAACATTCAATGTTTCTGACTTGTCTCCTTTTGATGTAGGTGATGATTCGTGGACGAATCCTTTTCAAGGGGGAGAGAATGATGGAGGATCATCAAACCATTCCAAAGATGTCATGGAAATACGTGAAGGCCCAATGACAAGAGGACGAGCAAAGAAGATCAAAGAAGTTTTTACGAGCTTAGTTGTTGATATTCAAGAGTCTGAATGCAAAGACGATGCTCAACCGCAAGTGATGAAGCATGTTACTAGACTTGAAACATTGGATCCTAATATGGAAGCATAAAAGCCCAAAAGTTGCATTTTCTTGGGTCTTTGAAATATTATGGGCTAGTACTAAGCCCAAGTGGTAGAATGGATGTATTTTGAAGTCCATTAGAAGTTTATTTGAGTCCAATAAAGGCCTAGAAATGCCTAATCCGTTTTTTTTGTTTAAGAGTTCTAGAATTATCTACCAATTGAAGACAAAATGTCAAGAGTCATGGATTAAAGTCCCTTCTTTAATCCATTGAATTTAATTAGTGTCTTTTGAGTTGGTTTTTGAAGCCTATAAATAGATGGCTTCCTATGTACTTTCAAAGCAATTCACTTGAGAAATATATATCTTTCTTTAGAGTTTTACTCATCTTTGTGAGCTTTGTTCTTTGTTGGAGAGTTCATAGTTCAAGAACTTATCAAGATTGTGAGCACATTCTTGTGGCGTTCTCGTATTCCTTTGGTTCTTAGTTCTTATAACTAACGGGTCAAGGACTTGCTCTAGGCGTGTTGGAGTCCCAATTATCGGGTACTTTGACGCCTATACTATCCTATACGAAGGTTCCAAGTTACATTTAACTTGCGGGTCAACGTTTCGTATCAAATACGATTCATCTAATTACATATGTGTGGCCTTGAAATAAAGGCAATCATATTACTAGCTAGGTGCATCATGACATACGATTTCTAAGAGTTCATTCAGTGTCTGTTAATTCATTTGTGCATAAAATAGATGTGCAACTAGAATTTGTGAGTTTTATCATAATCATATTATACTTTTAATTACAATAGGTTGATTAATCACTTAATCTGATTTTAGGAATTTAACTTTGGCTTGGAACTAAATTAGATTCGAATATAGCCAATTTGAATTTATGGAGACAGATTCGAATAGCCTCAATTCGAATCTAGCTGAGATAGATTCGAAGTCCATACATACATTCGAAGACAACACCTAGATTCGAAGACCTTACATAGATTCGAAGACAACAACTAGATTCGAAGACCTTACATAGATTCGAAATCAATTCATAGATTCGAAGACAGCACATAGAATCGAAGGCCTACATTCGAGTCTAGGGAAGGGGGTTAGATTCGAAACAGCAACATTCGAGTTTATACATGAATTTCTCGAGTTTGTTCTTCTTGTTCAAGGATTTTCCAGGTTTTTAACTATGAAACTCAACAAAATTAAGGGAGAAATAGTCACTAACCTTAGTCCAAGCTATAGCAGTCGATTGTAGACGTTTTCCAAGCAAAAACAGGTCCTAAACGAGAGTAAATCAGCTTCGAATGAAGAGAGTTTGAGAAATTTCGAGTTTGCTCTTCAAAACCGAACCAAAAGACAGAAAAAGGGTCGAATTTACCTCAAATCGGAACCAAATCGAACATGCAATGACAGAATATTGTAGAGCTTGACGATCTCTATCCGTTGACGTATAAATCACGAGAATCCGACGGTTCGTTTAGGAGAAATTCTAGAGAGAAGGTGAGGGTGTAGAGAGAGAAGGAGAGAGGGTTTCAATTTGCTAAACCATGAAAATGAGGAGGGAAGGCTCTATTTATAGGAAAATAGGGAAAAATCAGATTTTCTACTGAATTTCCGGAATTGACCAACTTTTATTCATTTTAGTCCGTTTCGTCATTTTCAGTCTTTAATTTGTCATTTAGCTGAATTTTAATTATCAACATTATTTCAGCAAATTTTGGGGCAACTTTTCATAATTATTTATAACTTAATATAATTAACTATTTAAGATTCATGTTTTCGGTTAATTACTAATATTTGGATAAATTTGCTTAATTATCCATAGTCTGATGTTGTAATTTATATTTAATAAATTACGGGCTGTTACAATCTTCCCCCGTTAAATTGATTCCGTCCTCGGGATCGACTAAGACAGGAATAACTTCGGATACTTCTGCCTAATCTCGTCTTCTCGTTCCCAAGTATGCGCAGATCCCTTATGGTATTTCCATTGAACTAACACCATTGGAATTTCCTTGATGCGCAATTTCGAAACCTTATAGTCGATTATACGCTCAGGCTCTTCTTCGTATCGCAACTGCTCGTCAATTTGCACGTCTTTCCATGAAATCGCAGCTTCAGTATCAACTAAACACTTTCGCAGATTACTCACGTGAAATACATCATGAATCCCAGACATTTCGGCAGGCAACTTCAATCTGTAGGCTTGCAGTCCCGCATGCTCGAGAATTTCAAGAGGACCAACAAATCGAGGACTCAACTTCCCCCGTTTGCCGAACCTTACTATTTCTTTTCTTGGCGAGACCTTCAGCAACACTTTATCTCCAATTTCAAACGCAATTGGTTTACGTCTTCTATCGTGATACTTCTTTTGTCTATCCTGAGAGGTCTGAATCCGCTGTTGAATCAACTGTAGTTGGTCGTGGGCTTCTTGCAAAATCGCTGGTCCAGAGATCGGGCGTTCACCTGTTTCCCTCCAACAGGTTGGAGTTCGGCATCAACGTCCGTACAAAAGCTGATAGGGAGGCATACCAATAGTCGAGTGATAACTATTGTTATAAGCAAACTCCACAAACGGCAGGTGAGTATCCCAACTTCCACCAAGATCAATCACACAGGCACGTAACATATCTTCTAAGGTCAAAATCGTTCTTTCACTTTGCCCGTCCGTTTCAGGATGATAAGCGGTGCTCATCTTAAGTTCAGTACCTAGTCCATTCTGAAAAGCCTTCCAAAAACGAGAAGTAAATCTGCTGTCACGGTCCGATACTATAGGCAATGGAACACCATGTCAAGTCACGATTTCCTTCATGTACAATTCAGCTAACTTTTCGAGGCGTTCATCTTCACGTATGGGTAGGAAATGGGCTGACTTAGTAAGTCGATCCACTATTACCCATACAGAGTCATGATTCTGCTTAGTCCTTGGCAGCTTCGTCACAAAGTCCATAGTTATGTGGTCCCACTTCCATTCCGGGATTGGCAATGGTTGTAGTTCCCCATACGGCTTCTGATGTTCAGATTTGACTTGTAAACAAGTCATGCAATTTTCCACATATCGTCCCACGTCCTTCGTCATTCTAGGCCACCAATATTCCGTCCTCAAGTCTTGATACGTTTTAGTAGAACCAGGGTGTATCGAAAATTTTGACATATGAGCTTCCGACAGAATTTGATCACGAATACCTCCTAGTCTGGGAACCCATATTCTATCCATGAACCGTCTAAGACCACGATTATCAAGGATCAGCTGGGTCACATATGTAACCATACGTTCAGATTTCAAGTTCTCATCCCGAATGGCTTCGGTTTGAGCGGCAATAATCGACTCAGGCAAGGCAGACTTCAAAACGACAGAAGTCAAAGCATAACATCGGGTATAATGGTCTTGTCCGGTTTTGCGGCTTAGGGCATCTGCTACAATGTTTGCTATACCTGGATGGTAAAGGATCTCACATTTGGAGAATTTTGCGTAGAGTCGCTCTTTTCGTAGCAATTCTAGCAATTCTCGTAAGAGCATCGCATGGTCAGATTCAGACTTAGAGTAAATCAAAATGTCATCAATAAAGACTATCACTGATTTGTCCAGCATTGGCCTACATACTCTATTCATAAGGTCCATAATTGCGGCCGGGGCATTGGTGAGACCGAACGGTATTGCTAGAAACTCAAAATGGCCGTAACGAGCACGAAATGAGACCTAAATCTCGAGTCTTTCTATCGTCATAAACATAACGTTCACTTCCTTCGGGGGTTCTAATTCTAATTATCCTTTTGGCACAAAGGATTTCAGCATTGTTCGTCATGAGCCAGTCCATTCCTATAATAACATCGAATTCTCTAATCCACATCGGTATCAGGTCAACGTCCGAGGAGAGATCATCAATCACTAGCTTACAGGAACGAAAGACTCTATTCACAGTCACAAAATTCGAGCTAGCAGTTTCTATGTCTAAGGGTGCAAGTAACATTACAGGGGCAAAATCAAACTGTTTAGCAAACTTTTCAGACACATATGACAGATTAGAACCAGAGTCAAATAAGATTAAGGCAGGCATAGAGTTAACAAGAAATGTACCCATGACGACGTCAGCAGTCTCTTTTGCCTCTTCGGCTGTCATCTGGAAAGATCTTGGTTGATTCCTCGGGGCAGAAGAACCCTTGAATGATTGCCGGGGTGAAAATGCAGGCGGAGGAACAAATCGGGGTCGGGTACAGTCTCTAGCATGGTGCCCCAACGTAATACAGTTTCGGCAAGCCTTACTGCGCTTGGGACATTCCGATCGGACGTGACCATTCTGACTACAGCAATAGCATCTTACGAACACAGGATCACATTTTCCTTCATGAATCTGCTTGCAGCGAGGACAAGCAGACCTTGGCGTAGCGGTCACAGCATAAGATTTAGCCTTCTTAAAAGACTGCTTATCTCCTTGCCTTGAACTTTCACTCTCCTTTTCCGATTTCTCAGATTTTTCTTTCTTGCTAGACTTGGCAATAAAAAGAGTCGCTCGCTCCGGATAGATTTCAAGTTCCCCTACCTTAGCAACTTCAACTACTTCCATATCACTTCTCGGTCTGCCAGAATTCACAAAAAGATCCCTTCGTCGTCCCTCAGAGGGCTCATGCCTAAGTTTCCTTTTTCGATCCTTCTTGGGCTTTGCTAACATCTCTTCTCTATACTTCAATTCTAACTCTCGTAACTTAAGTTCTCGCAACCTAAGTTCTTCTTCACGGCGCTTAAAGTCAATTTCACGCTGGATTTCTTCGTCAGTTTGCACAACCGCTTTACCCTTAGTCAGCAAGTCCTTAATTTCCTTAAATCGGTCCTCAACCGACATATCAGTCTGCAGTCGATTCCTATCCATCATAAGCTGTATTTGCCTACGATTATCCTCATTCAGCTTGTGAATGAGATCAAATAATTGAGCCTGCTGGGGAGGCACAGGCGTAGCAGTACTGTTTGAGTCATTAGCAGTATTTTCAGGGTCAGTGCCTAAATCCTCTACATGAACAGATTCTTTGTGTTGATCAGCTGCAGCATCAGCAGCTTTACCAACAGTCGAGGTACCAGCAACATTTGGATTCTTATCAGCCATTGGCTGAAAATATAAAGGAAATAACTATTATTTCCTAATTCAAATAAGCACGATTCGAGTCATAATTCCTATGTCAGATAATCACATCTAAATTTCATAGATATGAAGGCAGTCAGTCAGGCTGGCACAAGGTCAAGTCAGTATCAAGCAGTCAATCCCTCCCCCATCCTATCAGTCATCATTTGCCTATCTTAGGTCAAGTTGTGTGGGTAGTCCTTTACTAATTAAGTTACCCTAGGCCTCGGTGACTTGTTCGGGAATTCAGAGTCACATAGTCCATACCATACCAGTAGTTTAAGTATCGGGTGGCCAATCCGATGATTAAACTGCTGCTCTGATACCAACTTTGTAACATCCAAGTTACCACAAACAGTACACGTCATAATATTTCATTTCATTCAATAATAAATATTACTAATTGTTTGATACCACAGGTCGATCTGCCTGAATACTTAATTACAAAAATATATTAAGATCAAATGGTGGTCTAAACTAGCTTCTAAATCTTCAATCAGAGTGCGGAAGACTGAACAAGCTACCCGAGACCACATCATCTTTTCAAAATAGGCATCAGCAAAAGTCCAAAAGTCTGCTATTCATCAAATGTCTAGATTCACTTAGCCTGGGACGAACTACCTGCTATGGTGTTGCCCTTATCAGCTTTTCCTGAAAAAGAGTTGTCATGACAGAGTAAGCTAACATTGCTTAGTGAGTTAACAGAGTTCCATTAGTTACCACACACATATAACATACTATCAGTTCCTGTCGGCAATACGTCAGAGACGGCAAAAAGGTTGGGAGACAACCCAGTTTGTATTCCCCTGTGTAAGGCCGAAGCCCTACGGGAAATGTATGGAAACAAGTCAAATAGGAAAGGAATCTGCAGAATTCCCTCCTGTGAATGGAGATCTCACATTCGGTCCTGTCGGATAATGCAGTATGCAGCGGCAAGTATATCAACAGTCAAGTAAGCAGTAAGCATGATAAGTATTTACATAAAATGTAAAAGTGAACATGCAATCAAGGCAATTCAAGTGTCTAGCTTCAGTAATGTCAAAAGTACGTTTCTATGATACAATATAGTATTAAAGAAACATGCAGCAACAATCGGAAGTTTCCATACAGTCAATACATTCACCAATAAGTATCGAAATATATGCAAGTAATTAATGAAATCTGTCACTCACAGTGGTCCGTAGTCAGATAATGCTTAACGAATTAAGCGGTTCAGTTTACTCTGTCAAATCGACGGGTTCCTGCATTTCAGTTTCAAGTCTGGCATATTAATGTCAAGTCTGTGACATAATCTATATAACCCTAGTTACATATTCAGGTTATTGTAAATTCTGGCTGTCGAGTCTGAGGTAGTTCCTATCGTCCCAAGGTGAGTCTATTCTTATCAGATTAATACGATTCATCTAGTTACATATGTGTGGCCTTGAAATAAAGCCAATCATATTACTAGCTAGGTGCATCATGACATACGATTTCTAAGAGTTCATTCAGTGTCTGTTAATTCATTTGTGCATAAAATAGATGTGCAACTAGAATTTGTGAGTTTTATCATAATCATATTATACTTTTAATTACAATAGGTTGATTAATCACTTAATCTGATTTTAGGAATTTAACTTTGGCTTGGAACTAAATTAGATTCGAATATAGCCAATTTGAATTTATGGAGACAGATTCGAATAGCCTCAATTCGAATCTAGCTGAGATAGATTCGAAGTCCATACATACATTCGAAGACAACACCTAGATTCGAAGACCTTACATAGATTCGAAGACAACACCTAGATTCGAAGACCTTACATAGATTCGAAATCAATTCATAGATTCGAAGACAGCACATAGAATCGAAGGCCTACATTCGAGTCTAGGGAAGGGGGTTAGATTCGAAACAGCAACATTCGAGTTTATACATGAATTTCTCGAGTTTGTTCTTCTTGTTCAACGATTTTCCAGGTTTTTAACTATGAAACTCAACAAAATTAAGGGAGAAATAGTCACTAACCTTAGTCCAAGCTATAGCAGTCGATTGTAGACGTTTTCCAAGCAAAAACAGGTCCTAAACGAGAGTAAATCAGCTTCGAATGAAGAGAGTTTGAGAAATTTCGAGTTTGCTCTTCAAAACCGAACCAAAAGACAGAAAAAGGGTCGAATTTACCTCAAATCGGAACCAAATCGAACATGCAATGACAGAATATTGTAGAGCTTGACGATCTCTATCCGTTGACGTATAAATCACGAGAATCCGACGGTTCGTTTAGGAGAAATTCTAGAGAGAAGGTGAGGGTGTAGAGAGAGAAGGAGAGAGGGTTTCAATTTGCTAAACCATGAAAATGAGGAGGGAAGGCTCTATTTATAGGAAAACAGGGAAAAATCAGATTTTCTACTGAATTTTCGGAATCGACCAACTTTTATTCATTTTAGTCCGTTTCGTCATTTTCAGTCTTTAATTTGTCATTTAGCTGAATTTTAATTATCAACATTATTTCAGCAAATTTTGGGGCAACTTTTCATAATTAATTATAACTTAATATAATTAACTATTTAAGATTCATGTTTTCGGTTAATTACTAATATTTGGATAAATTTGCTTACTTATCCATAGTCTGATGTTGTAATTTATATTTAATAAATTACGGGCTGTTACAAGTTAAAAGTACGAGAAGAGGATGTGCCTAAGACAGCATTTAGGACGCGTTATGGGCATTATGAGTTGTTGGTTATGCCTTTCGAGTTAACCAATGCCCCGGCTGTCTTTATGGATCTTATGAATAGAGTGTGCAGACCGATTTAGATAAGTCTGTAATAGTGTTTATTGATGATATACTGGTGTACTCTAAGTCTGAGGCTGAGCATGCTGAACATCTAAGGGAGCTGTTAGAGTTGTTGAGGAAAGAGAAGTTGTATGCCAAATTCTCAAAATGTGAGTTTTGGCTGCAACAGATTCAGTTTTTGGGGCATGTGATTTCGGGGGCTGGAATATCTGTGGATCCAGCCAAAGTAGAAGCGATAAAGAACTGGGAACCGCCGTGTTCGGCTACTGAAGTTAGAAGTTTTATGGGCTGGCGGGCTACTATAGGAGGTTCATAAAGGATTTTTCTAAGATTACAGTTCCTTTAACTGCATTAACAAAGAAGAATGCACCGTTTGTATGGGAAACTGTGCAGCAGGAGGCCTTTGAGGTTCTGAAGAAGGCATTAAGCGAAGCTCCGATACTTGCTCTACCAGAGGGCAATGAGGATTTTGTGGTTTCTACTGATGCTTCGAGGTTAGGGTTAGGCGCTGTACTGATGCAGCGTGGAAAGGTTATAGCGTATGCTTCAAGACAGTTGAAGCAGCATGAGAAGAATTATTCAACTCATGATCTTGAGTTGACAGCGGTCACATTTGCATTGAAGTTATGGAGGCACTATCTGTACGGTACTAAGTGTCAACTCTACACGGACCATAAGAGTTTGAAGTACATTTTCAGTCAGAAAGAACTCAATATGAGGCAGAGACGTTCGATGGAACTTATAAAGGATTACGATTGTGAAATCCTTTATCACCCCGGAAAGGCTAATGTAGTAGCCGATGCCTTGAGCCGAAAAGCTTATGCTAAGGATTGTTGCTACATGATGACGTCTACTATGTTAACCTCCACTATTATTGACGATGTAAAAGCCGCTCAGGAGGAAGCCTTGAAAGATGAGAATGTTGGTGCTGAGGATATTAGAGTACAAATTAAGAATATAGAAACAAGTGAGCCGGGACTGAAAGGGATATACGGGAGGATATGGGTGCCGAAGTATGGGGGCATGAGGGAGGTAATCATCGAAGAAGCACACCAGTCTAGGTATTCTGTACATCCTGGAAGTACAAAGATGTACAATGAACTGAAGGCAGACTTTTGGTGGCCGGGATTGAAAAAGGACATAGGCCAGTACATGGAAGTGGGAGCACATAACGATGGATTTTGTTACAAAGCTGCCGAAAACTAGGCGTCAACACGATACGGTATGGGTGATCGTGGATAGATTGACTAAGTCGGCTCACTTTATACCGATTCGTGAAAATTATTCATTGGAGAAGTTAGCTCGGATTTATATGGACGAGATCGTTTCTAGGCATGGAGTACCTAAGTCCATTGTATCGGATCGGGATAGCCGTTTTACTTCAAACTTCTGGTCAGCACTACAAGAAGGGTTGGGAACAAGGATTTCGATGAGGATGGCTTCTCGACCACAAACTGATGGTCAGAGTGAACGGACCATCCTTACTTTGGAAGACATGATGAGATCGTGTGTGTTAGATCTCGGTGGCAATTGGGACGATCATTTGCCATTAATAGAGTTTTCATACAATAACAGCTATCACGCGACGATAAAGAAAGCGTCGTTCGAGGCTTTGTATGGAAGGAGACGTAAGACTCCCACTTGTTGGAGAGAAACGGGTGAAACACCGATTGCTGGGCCGGCCTTGCTTCAAGAAACAAACGAGAAGATACAGTTGATTAGGCAGAACATGAAGGCGGCCCAGGATCGTCAGAAAAGTTACTACGATAGGAGGCACAAACCGATCAATTTTGAAGTAGATGATTGGGTGTATCTGAAAGTATCACCAATGAGAGGTGTTACTCGTTTCGTGAAGAGGGGAAAGTTGGCTCCGAGGTTCGTCGGACCATTAGGATTATTGAAAAAGTTGGAAATCAGTCGTATCGTTTAGAGTTGCCAGAAGGGATGTCGGGCATACACCCGGTATTTCATGTTGGGAATCTTAGGAAATCCTTTACTGCTGACAATGAGGATTGGGCTGACCACACCGAGTTGCAAGTTGATGAAAGGCTCCGGTATGTTGAGGAGCCGGAGTGTGTGTTAGATACTAAGATGAAGAAGTTGAGAAGCAAAGATATCGAAATGGTGCTTGTACGTTGGAAGCATCATAAAGGAGCCAATCATACACGGGAGACGAAAGCTGATATGTTAAGGAAATATCCACAGCTGTTAGAAGTCAAATAACTTCAAGGACGAAGTTAGAGCGTGGTGGAGCCCATGTTGTAACATCCTCGAATTCAATTACTGTAATTCGGAGTTATTTAGGCCGATAATTTACAATTAAGTTGAATTATGAGCATTATTATGTATTTGGGATATTTAAAAGTTTGTTGCTATTTTAAGAAATTACGAAGTTTGAGAATTTATAATTATTATTATGGAGTATTATGAATGATAAAAGTTAGTAATGATAAATTTAAGAATAAATCAGTATTTTATGGAACCGGTTAAGTTGAGGGGTGAAATGTGCAAAAATGATGAAAGTTGAATAAAAAGGCTAAAAAGCCATTCATTTTCATATTTCACTCTCTCTACTTTCTCTCTCTAGAAATTCTCTCTACTTCTCTCTAGATTATCTCACATACCGACCGGCCAATTATCGAGATTTATACGTCATCGGAAAGGTCTCGTGGAGTACTACAACAATCTACGGTTGGATTCTTGATTTCGTACGGACTGAGGTAAGAATCGACCCTTTTAAGCTTTATTAATTCGGTTTTGAAGAACATAAATTCGAATCTGCTATTTTTATGTGATTTAGAGCTAGTTTTGCTTGAGTTTTAGCAAGAATATGATAGTGTATGTATAATAGAATCGAAACTAGGCTCAATGCATGATATATCAGTGATTTTTAGGCTTTGAAATGAAGGATTTAAGTTGTAAAGATGAACAAACTCGAGAATACCAAGAACAAAGTCGAAATGCAAGAACAAAGTCGATTTTTGTACTAAATTCGAGTGTATATTCGAATTTAACACTATGGGATTCGAATTTAGGTCCCTAAATTCAAATATGGTTCGAGTTTACCATATGGGGTTCGAGTTTAGCATTAAAGTCGAAGGGAAATTCGAATTTAACCCCTTAAATTCGAATTTAATGCCTAAAATTGAAACCTACTCTCTAAACTCGAATATATTGAATGAAACACGTAAACAACGCATAAAATAACAAAAGTTATTCAAAGGATAAGGTGTGAACTTGAGATGGGTTCAAACTTAGTTGTGGTTTGAATTTGGACATGGACCCGAAATGGGGGAAAATATTGCAAAACTTACAAAACTTGGTTTTATGGATTTAAACGGTTTTGACTCGAAATATTGTTGCAACTGATTTAACAGGTCCCTTGTGGTGTTGTTTAACCCACAGTGGGGTACATTGATGATCCGGTTGAAATTCTGAGGAGAAATAAATATTGGTTAAAAGTTTAATTACGCACCCACTGTGAGTACATTAGATTTCGCATGTTTATATTTGTTTTATGTTAGCTTTGCCTGCTGAGACCTGTTGCTTCATTATTTGTTTGGAATTCTACTAACTTGCGTAGATTTAGATGCACATTCTTACTTGTTGCATGTCCGTTCGATTGTTGTGCGTCTAGTGATGGACCGGTGGGTCGCATCGATTACTCTGATGTTACTGCGCTATATCACCTGGAGCTGATCCCTCCGAGGTTCTGGTAGGCAGTATGTCATCCCTGATCGTACGTTTGTCTCAGATGGTATGTTTAATGCCGAGCTTTGGGCTCGAAGGGGCTGCGGCTCTGGTTCCGTACTCGGTGTACGAAGAGGGTATACGATGTTTGTCATCGGTGTTACCCTTGGGGCTTCATAAAAATTTATAAAATGCGTAATCTGTGTATTCACTAAGCATCCGCTTATTCCTCAGTTGCTTTATTTTTACAGGAAAGGGAAAATCTGCAGATGGACCTTCTAGCTAGGTCGTGTGTGAAGTTCTTGGAAGAATTCTACTACTCAATCGGTAATTATGTTGTGGGACTAATGCTATGATATGTTTGGGATGATTGTAATAAATTTTTGAGTATGTAGACTTAGATTTGGTACCTTGTAGCACCGTAGGGTGTTTGACACTGTTGCACTACTTTAATTATGTATTTTAATGCTTCCGCACTTAAACTAGGTTATCAGATCATTATGTTATTGTGTTTGATGAATAATCCTGGGTGTTTTGTAAATGGTGGTTGTTGTGGCAAGGGTGTCACATCAATTGTCATAGTTAAAAAAAAAACTTGTTAATATGAGTATTTTGTGGTCATGGTTAATTGTGTTATGTGTGTCAAAAACTAAACATTAACCATGATAAAGGAAAAAATATCATGACTACAAGTAGTTTTATGGTCACGACTTATTTTTTTATCAGTTGCTAAATGTTATTAATTGTCATAATAAAAGCAGCAAAATGTGGCTATAACTACTTTATGGTCACGATGTAGTTAGTTTTGTGTGGTTAAAGGTTATTAATTGTCACAGTTTAAGAAAAATGTGGCTATAACTACTTTATTGTCACGGTTTAATTTTTTACACGTGTCTAAAAGGAACAATAGTGATTTTAAAAGAAATATAATGTGACAACAAGTATTCGATGGTCACGAAAGGGTCTTTGGCCTGACGGTAAGAGGGTGGAGATACAAGTGAGAGGTCACGGGTTCGACTCCCGTCGGGGACAAGTTGATATTTAGGTGGTGAAAGTAAGTCTTGTGGTAAATGAGTCGTTTAGGAGTAGGAGTAGGAGTAGGAGTAGGATAGTTTGCCGTTAAAAAAAGTATTTAATGGTCATAGATTGTATTGTTTCATGTGTCTAAAAGTTACCAATTGCCACGATTAGGAATAAATAAGTAACTATAAATACTTTATGGTCACGGTATTGTTTATTATATGTGTCTAAAAGTAAGCAATTGTCAAGAATAAGGGAATTATTATGTGACTAAAATAATGGTGTGGTCGTGTAATTATTTTTGTCTGTCAAAATGTATCAATTCACAGTTTAATACTTTATTTATGTCCAATTGCAACCAATCGTCACATTTTAATAAATTATGTGTGTCTAAGTGTACCCTACGGTCACAGTTTAATTGTTTATGCATGTCTAATTGTACCAATGGTCACAACACTTAATAGTTTATGTGCGTTAAAATATTACCAATTGTCACGGTTTCATTCATGTGGTGTGTTTAAATGTCTCAAATAGTTACGGTTTAACTGATTATGTGTGTATAAATTTATCCAATGGTCACGATTAAATATTTGTGCGTCTTTAAATATACCAGGTGGCCACGGTTTATTTGTTTATACGTGTATGTAAGAATGTTAACGCAACTGATTAATTGTTTATGTGTGTCTGAATGTATCCAACTGTCATGGTGTTAAAATAAATTGTGACTAAAAGTATTTTATGGTCACGGTTAATAAAAAATATAGACCACAACTATATAGAAATTGTTACCATATAGCCACGGTTTTATGCTATGGCCACGGTTTTATGCGATGGCCACGGTTTTACATGTGATTTAGTCACGAATATTAAATGTAGCCATAAGGTACCAAAAGTGATGCGACCTTTGGTCACGATTTGAATGAAAAATAAAACTGTGGCCAAAGGTCTATGGCCACGGTCTTTTAACGTGACGGAAGACATATTTTGTACTAGTAGGGATTAGAGAACTGATATGACATCTTTTGTATATATTTTTCGTATCATTTTGTCTTACATTCTCGCAGTTTTTGCTTAGATTTATGTAGAAATTGTACTGATTTGCTTCATATTTTATATTTCGTAGGTTTGAAGCCGCCATGTTGCGATAAGGATGGAAAATGAAGTGAAAACGACGAATCTACGGGCTTAGCCGATCTCCTTTGAAGCCACATTGCATTTTGCTGAAATCAGACACGTCATGACCATGACCTGGGATCGTGATCATGACATCTTGTCGTGACCACGACACGTCATAAAAAGATTGCAGCCGGCAAATTAGGGTTAACTTTGTATTTTTCATAGTGTAGCCATCTTTTCACACACTTTAAGGTGCGATTAGTAGGTGTAAGTAGGGTTTTCGATTTTGTATCATAGTTAGGGTTAGATTAGCTAAAACATTCGGTTATTGGAGTAGATTAAAGCATTCGGTTGCGGTTTATTTTAAGTTTTTCATTTGATTTTGGTACACTTTTTCCGATTTACATTATGGTAATGATGATGTTTAGCATAGATTTCGTTTATTTTACTACTTTTATCATGATTAGTGAGTAGTTTAGTTAAACACTTGTTTGGTTACGTTTTAATATGGATTAGTGGAGTATTTGATGGTTTTGGTTGAAAAATGTTTGATTCATTGATGTATTTTTGATTCATATGATTAATATTGGTAAAATCAGTGTTATAGTTGATTTTCTAGCATTGTTGTGATAATGATTGTTGGTTATAAATTCTGATTTTTATAAACTTAATCAAATTTATGTGATTTATTAGTTGGTTGTTAATTCTAGCATTATTGTGATTATGAGATAGTGGCAAATTAATAAATTGTGAAATCATTGTATGCAATTTAATCCTTAGCAATATTGTGATTATAGGATTAGTTTAATCTTTGATTTCCTTAGACTTGATTAATGTTTATGCGGCTAAATTGAATATTTAGAGTTATTTCCGAGCGCTTGACGTGTATACAATTTTAATCTCTAAAAGTTAGATTTGGTTGACTTAATTAATCGTAAAAGACATTTTCTGTTGATTTTAAGAAATTGGAAAATACTGGAGAACTCCATACTTGATTTTCTGAAATTAATAAAATATGTCCATATATGAATCAGTTTTACATTAAAGTTTCAAACTCTTGAACTTAAAATATTAAAACAGTTGTATTTAATTCTAACTTACTTTTCTTTGACCAAAAACATCTTAATGGTGCGTTTAGTTTATGAAAATTTTTAAAATTTTCATCTCACTTTTCATTGAAAATGAAAACTTGTTTACTTAACAACAATTTCATAAATTTTTATTTCACTTTTTAAAATACCACTTTTCATATTCTCTCTCTTACTTTTCTATTACCTACCCTATATTTTTTATAATACTCTCTTTCTCTCTCTTACTTTTCTATTACCTAACCTATTTTTCTTATTTTAAAATCACACATCTTATTTTTCTTAAAACAAAAACTATATCATCTAAACAAGTTTTCACTTTCATAGAAAACCCTTGTTTTTTTCTAAAAACTATAAATTGAAAACTGAAATTGAAAACCAACTAGTTTTCGTGAACTAAACGCAATAAGTCTTTTTACACATTTTTTTACTCCATTAATCCTAAAAGATGTATCCAAGTGAGTGTTTCTTTTTATGATATTTTCCTGTTTTAGTTTTATAGCTTATCTTCTTAATTCATCGGCTAGATATTTTAATTATTTAGGTTTAGAATCATCCTCATCCTTTCTCAATGGCTAGATATTAGTGGCAATCCAAGTATCGGTATCTCGATTCTATTTGTCATTCCCTGTGTTCGATAATTCCCAAGGTCAGCTTCAAGCTGTACTATTTACGACTGGTACACTGCCAGTGGTATTTGGTATAACTTAGGCTTTCTTCAATCTTTTGATTTTCATAGCCAAATCCGCGATGATCAAAATGGCGCCGTTGCCGGGGAACGGCTAGAGATATTGAGAAAGGATTCTAGCTGGTAGTTTAGTCGATCGTCTTTCACGGAGTCTTTCTTTGGAGAGTTATTTGCTTTATTTTATTTATTAATGTTTTTTTTTTACTATTTTCTACTCTGCTCTGGTTTATTTGTCTGCATGTTGTTTTGTGTAGGGGAATCTGACGAATATGGACGGATATGGTCATGAGATATGGAATGAAAGCTTTGATGAGGTTTATTGTCAAGGAGGGTCGAGATATGATATGGGGCAGCCAGATATGTGGTCTTATGGGGGTATATACAATGGATCTTCTTTTGAGAATTTTCAACATCACATGCCACATAATCCAGTTGACCCTTATGCTTACGTGAGTGAAACCCCTTCCTTTTATCATGAACCTCCATACTATGAGCCTTAAAGTGATTACCCTTCCACCCAATATCACAATGAATACCAATGTTATCCATCATACGAACCCACTCTTGATCATTACCAAAGCCAATACATCCAGCCTTCATATGAAACCCCTCCGGAATCCCAATCTGAGAACACATCTAGTTTGGAGGAGTTGCTACTGAAATTCATGGCCACGCAAGAGGAAAGAAATCCTGAGTTTGATATATATTTGGGAAGATCCATGATCAAGAAATTGGAAGAGTTGTCTGGTCGTATGCAACTTAAGGATGAAGTAGAGGATACAGGATGTGAAAAGTATGAGAGTAGTGGAGTTGAGGAGTTAGGAAAACTGCATCCATATGAAGCACAAAATATTCATGTTTTCAGTAGTGATTCAGATGAAGATACGGAGTGTGTTTATGATGAGACTCCTCTCTACCCGACAGCCCATGAGCAACCACATGATGACCTAAATCTCTCATGCTCTTTTGAACCGTGCATTCCCATGACTGACCCTACTATCAAGTTTAAGACGGATGAGATGTCAAAGACGACCATGGATGAGGAGCAATGTTCAAGCCCACGAAGTACAGCTCAATTCCCACCTCTGGCATTGATGAGTCACATGAATATTTTAAAGTCTAAGTTTGGCATAGAGGCTATGGATTTAGCTTTGAAGTCCCCAATGATTGTGCTCAAAGAGGAATTCAATCCAAAACATGACTTAAAGGAGTTGGAGCGATTGTTGGTCTATGAGCACACAAATGCCTCCCCAACACAAACCAAAGCACGAAGACTCAATGAACGAGAAGTGTATCGGAAAAAGAAGCAAAAAGATCCAATGAAAGAACGGGAAACGTCAAAGAGTAGGGACCTACCTTCAACATACAATTGTTTCAAGCACAATGCGAAGCGTACAAGTAAGAATGCTAATATGTTTGTTGTGCTAAATAATCAAGGTATGTTTCCCCATTTCTCGGAATTGTTTGAAAATAACGAGGATAGTGCATTCGAGTCAAGCTAATGACTCCCCAAAAACAAGCGCTTTCGGGAGGCACCCCGTAACAATTTCATTTTTATATTCATTTTTTATCCCATGTTTAGTTTTTACTTGCTTGATGTGTTGAGTTGTTACTTTAAATTTTGATAGTTACATGCTTGAATAAGTAGCCCGTGCATTGAGTATGTATCTTAGGATTGTATGATTGATGTTCGTGGCCTTGATTTAAAAACATGTTTGCTTGTTTTAATTTCTAGTTCCTGTTGTTTGACTTTTTCAGTCAAAGTGAATCTACTTTAGTTTTTGCATGCACTTCGTTGGTTAATTTGCCTTCATGTTTAGTGTGAATAATTCTCCTTAATATCGCTATTAATTCACATGACTTTCCGTTTCGATATTTATAATTTTTCATAGCTTAGCTTAATAATTATTTGGCTCCAGTTTGACTTTTAAAAAATTAATCTGTTCAGAGTTGATGATTAGTGGCTTTGATCAAGAAGCCTGTTTGCTTGTTTTAAATTCTAATTCCTAGTTATGACTTTTTGAGTCAAAGTGAGTTTAGTTTGCCGTCTAATACTTGCTTTTAGTTAGTTAAAAATTGGTCTTAATGTTTAGCTTAAATAATTTGCCTTTATATCGTTGTTGAGTCACATGACTTCTCCTCTCGATATTTATGGTTTTTCATAGCCTAGCTTAATAATTACGTGGTCCAGTTTGACTTTTAGAAAGTCAAATTAACTATTGAGGTTTTAAAGTTTTAGTTCTCTTGAATATGGCAATTCGAGTTTCTTGCTTTGATCATGTGAATAAATGCTTTTACATCTTGTTGAGTGTCATTTAGATGTGCATTATGATGTTTAAGTTTCCATCCGTAGCATGATTAGTTTAGGAACTTGCCTTCATGTTTGCATATTTAGTTTCGAATAAGTGTGGGTGAAATCATGTGGTTTCAAGGCTTGTATTGGTTAATGTCTTTATTGGTGCTTCAATGATTCACATATGTGTCTGAGATCGAGTTTTTGTGCTTAAAGTACAACAAATATCCCCTAAATTGAACTGATGTATGCTGTGATTTTCGTTTTTTTTTTTTTTTGTCTGTTAGGTCGTGGTCAATGTAGTAATCACTACACTCCCCATCGAGTTTTTTTTTGTCTGTTAGGTCATTACGCACATCATGATGGTTACTCTGCTCACGACAATGTCATAGATCCCACCTGCTGGTCACTACCCTGCCCACGACATCTCCACTTAAACCTCCCATCGTGGTTTTCTCCTGCCCACTACAGCCCTCATTACACCATCAAATAAAATCCCATTTAATCCATTGTAAATGATCTTACTTTTATTTACAAACCCACGACATCTGAGCTCTAAAACCTTTTGAATAACCTTTTGAATAACCAGACTTCCATTTTCCCTCCATCTCTCATGCGATTCACACCTTTACTCATGATTTTTAGGGTGTCTGACCTTCTTCTCCATCGATCTATTTTGTCACCCACTCACGTGAACTGACCCACGCATCAAACCCTTCCAGCAGTCTCCATTCAAGGCTCTCCCTCACGCACCAGCATTCTCCATCGATCTTGTCTCTCACACTCACGTACTGCACCAGCCCACACACAGGGCTGTTTCACACAAGCAACTGGTCATGATTCTAGCGTCTTTACTGATTTCCACCATTTCAATCACGAATTGAGGTAAGGTTTAGCAAATTGCTACTCAGTCTGTTTTCTTCTTGCATCCTATGGTTTTGTCTAACTGATAACTTCTTTTTTTTTTTAAACCCTAGTTGATATTGTGGTTTGCTGAGTTGTTATATAATTTTGGTTGTTGAGCAATTTGGGATCTCATTGATTTATGTCAGCTCTTAATCGATCTTAAATGCCAAGGGTTCGAAATTGTCAAAGAATATTTCCATTAATTCCTTGTTGATTTGAGTACTACTCTATGTTCTAAGCTGCTCATTTGCTCAATTTAACCTTGTTAAGGATCCCGTTAGGCATGTATGTAATTAACGTGAACTGTTTTGTGAGTTGTATGCCTGATTTTACATCTTTTGTTTGTTAGGCTGTTTGTTTTGTTTGGCATAGTTCGAGTTTTGGAGTTCAATTTCTTTAAATTAGCAGCGCTTTTTGGTACACTTGTTCTTAAACTTTCTGATTTTGTAATGGTTTTTATTTATTGAGTTTAATTACGATTTTTAATATGATTAGTGAGTAGTTTTATTGTTCACCCGCTTGGGATAACGGATTCTATGTATTAATTGGTATATTATTGGATTGATTGATGGGTTTTGGTTTATATTTACTAGATTCTTGATGTTCTTCATAAATTCTTGTTAAAAATCAGATTTTTATTAATCTTTTCGCATTGTTTTGCGATAATGAAGTGTTAATTAAATCTGCGTTTTAAAAAGAAAGATGCTTTAAATGAAAAATTATAGTCAATTATCTCTTCTAGGCATTGTGTTGCGATAATGATTTGATAGTTGATTGTTAATCTAGAATTTTGTGTGTTTGTTGGTTCTTATGCATTGTGTTGCGATAATAGGGTTGACAAATCATAAAGTTTGATTTTTAAAGTGACAAAGTTAATTTGTTGGATTTCGGTGTTAATCGATTATCTTTAGGCATTGTGTTGCGATTATAAGATTTATTGGTTAATAGTGGAGTTTTACCGAGTTGATTTGTTTTCATCACGTGGTTATCAAGATTAAATATTTTAACTTGAAGTAATTAAATAATCGGTAAATTAAACCAAAATCTGAGCTTAATTGAATTTATAATTGGTTATCACCAATTTGTCTTTAGTCAGTCAATTCAATCAATCGCCAATTAATTATAGTTTTCTAATTCCAAGTGGGTGACGCTTTCGTAATATAAGAGTTTCGTGAAGTTTAATTTATTATAGATCTTTACTTAAGTTGGTTCTGATTTAATTCTACTCTCGTTAGTTTGTTTCTCTTTATTTAGTTGTCATTGGCTGTTTGAGTTCGTAGTGAAGTTTAAATAGTGTTTGCCGGTATTCGTTTCCATTTTAATTTGAAAAAGCAAAAAAAAAGGTAGATTAACTTTATTCTTGTATTGCTCAGTTTGAATTAGTTATTTAGCTAATTGTTTTAATTATCTAGGTTGTTAATTCCATCAAAACGTCTGAAATAGCTAAATATTGGTTTAGGTTGTAGTATTGGAGTCTCATTTCTTTATTCCGTTCCCTGAGTTCGATAAATCCTGGGTGATTCTTAAAGCTATATTGCACACGATTGGTACACTGCCAGTTGTGTAATTTATACTTTGGGTTCATTTAGTTATTAAAACTTGAGGTGTGTTTTGCACGCGTCAAGTTTTTAGCGCCGTTGCTGGGGAACGGTGTGAGCTTTAAGAAACAACCAACGCCGGTAGTTTAGTTGATCCTTTTTAGGGGCAATCCCCTCTGAGAAGTTTAAAGGGTGTTCGGTGTATGAGTCGTCCTAATCCTATTATCGTCAGCCTATACTCCGAACCTGAGCGAGCATTCCGTAGCCGTCTTCGTGACCAATCGCACCCTTTAGTTGAGGGACTGTCTAGTTTATCTGTTTCTACTGACCATACTGTTCCTCATTCGGTGGAGGAAGGTCACGTAGACAGTTGTGTTCAGTTACCTCCGATTTCTAGTCCTTCAACTTTTTCGTCGTCTTCTTCTTCTGATTCTTCGTCTTCTTCTGAGTCTTCATCTTTCACAATGGGAGACCGGAGGACAATGCTTGAACTTAACCAACCGGTCACCGATGACTCGGAATGTGCGATAGTTATTCCTGGATTCGATGCTATTAATTTTGAGTTAAAGTCGAGTCTGATCGCTTTAGTTCAGAGTAACGCGCAATTCTGCGGTCTATCTTCTGAGGACCCGTATTCCCACCTGAAGAAATTCTGAAAAGCATGCGGTGGGTAAAAGGCGAATCAAGTTCCAAGGGAAGTAATCCGACTAATGCTTTTTCCTTACTCTCTTTCCGGACGTGCCATGATGTAGTATGAGTCCCTTCCCTCAAACTTGATTCGTACTTGGGACGAAATGGAATCCAAATTTATACTCAAATTCTGCACTCCGTCTCGGACTACTAAGCTTATGAGTGACATTCTCTCATTTAAGCAGATACCTGACGAGTCTCTATATGATGCATGGGAGAGATATAAAGAGTCCATCATGAAATGCCCAAATCATAACATGACACTTAATCACCGTGTCAAGGTTTTCTATGAGAATGTTCACCCCATGTATCACTCATTGATCGACTCAGCCTGTAACGGGTCGTTGTATAAGAGGACTCCTGAAGAGGCTTTTGACATAATTGATGATCTGGTCTTAAGTCAAACTCAGACACCGAGTGAATACTTTGGTTGGGGACTAAATGATTCAAAGCAAGTTGAAGCCATTGCTAATCTCACTGCTCAGATAGCCATTCTAACTAAGCAATCAAATGGCCAGTCACAAGCTTCATCTTCATACCCTGTGCATGCCATACAGCAAGGGTGTGAACATTGTGGTGGAGCTCATTTTGGTTATGAATGTCAGGCTGCATATGCTACTGAGTACCAACAGGAGGAAGTATACCTTTCTTCTCGAGATTATGAGTACACAGCTAAAGGTTTTTCAAGACCCAACAATAATCTTAATTACTCCTCTCAAAACACCTTTAGACCTCAGGGGTTTTCTAACCCCCCCTCGTCCTCGACCCCCAGGGTTCTCTCTCCCTCGCCCACAGTTTAACCCTCACGCGGGTTACAATCAAGGTAATTCAGGAGGTTACAATCAAGGTAGTTCGGGAGGGTATAATCAGGGGCATAACCAAGGTTTTCAGCAGGGGCAAGGGCAGAGGTTCCAACCTCGTGGCCAAGGATTTGCACCAAACCAGAATGTTCAAATTCTTCAGAATCCTCGCCATCAGCAACAATATCAGCGGCACAACCAAAACACTTCTTCTCAAGAGAAGCCAAGTATGGAAGAGATGATGGCAAAGTACATGGCCGAGCAATCAGTGATTAATCGTAATCAGCAATCTGCAATGAAGAATCTCGAAAATCAGCTTGGTCAGATGGCTAAGACTTTGAATGAGAGGCAGTCAGGAGAGCTCCCCAGTAACACTATTCCGAATCCTAGGGGGGAAGCAAAGATGGTCGTAACAAGAATTGTAAAGACAACCCAAGGTCCTGAACCGTCTAAACCTACACCACCTCCTCATTCTTCACCCTTAGCTGAGAAAGGGCCAGAGACCACTACAGACGAGGTGCATCCACCAGAGTTAGTGAGTCCCACACAAGTCCCATCTCCGAAAGCCCCTGCAGCAAATCCTTACCAACCATGTATCCCATACCCTAATCGGTTGAATAAAGAGGTGCAAGATAAGCAGTATGGCAAGTTTTTGGGATTAATCAGAGGGATAGGCGCAGAACGACTGGTGGCAGAAGAAGATGGCGGCGATTAGGAGTGTTGCGCGGCGGTAGAAGGGTGGCTAGTGGGGTGTTGGTGATTAGCGATGTGGGGGCTATGGGGCGGCTGTTGGAAGGTCGGCCTGCTATGTGTAGGCAGGCGACAGGGTGGCAGTGGGGAGGCAGCCAGGATGCTGGAGGTGTGTTGTTGGAAGGCGATTATCAAGCACACAAGGAGATTTCTGTCAAGGAGAAGAAAAGTCGGTTTGTCCCGGTCCCAATAATTCAAAATTTACAAAAAAAAAAAATCTGTTTCTATTTGTTTTGCATCACATACTTGTACATGATCCTTTGATTAGTTGTAAGTCTTAAAATTCAAGACTTGCTTTGTGAAGTTGTACCTTATGCATTATAAATTGTAAAAAGTTAAATGCTTTATTAGTAGTAAAAATGAGGATCATTTAAGCACTATTTAATAATAAGCACCATGAGCACCAATAAAAATTTAACAAATTATATTGTTCTATATTTTTTTGGAGCTCTTTACATATATTCTTTTGTTTTAGTTGTATTATAAATTATTATTTAATTATCAATGTATATAACTAAAAAGGTGGAGATAATTTGTTTCAAAATTTATATACATGTATATATTTTTATAAAAACTATAAATTATAGTGCAAACTTAATAATGTTTTGTATATTAAAATCCCGATCTCTGATGGAGATCCCTGATACCCAATGGGGCCGAGAATGAGAACGAGAATTCAATACCCGACGGGGATGGAGGTAGATATGAGAAATGAGATACCCGGTCATACCCATCCCGTTGTCATGCCTAGTCAAACTTCACCAAAAGAAATCCCACATTGGTAGGTGAATGCAAATGTAGAACCACCAAATGAGTTTCAGAACTCACGCAGTCATGTGATGAGCACAGAGCGAACAATTCTTTTGCCTTTTACTACCGTGTGCTCGTCATAACAAGTGGCTGATGCGTGCAAAACACACCTCAGGTTTTAATATCTAAATGAACCCAAAGTATAAATTACACAACTGGCAGTGTACCAATCATGTGCAATATAGCTTTAAGAATCACCCAGGATTTATCGAACTCAGGAAACGGAATAAAGATCGGAGACTCAAATACTACAACCTAAACCAATATTTAGCTATTTTTGACGTTTTGAATCCAAAACTCGAACCGAATGCTTGTAATCCATAAAATTCGAAAACTTTAGCTAAACTATGATTAAAATTCGTGAAAGATGAAAGAAAGCTCTGAAATTCGCCAAAATCGTGTCTGAATCGCACGAATCGACGCTCGAATTGCCCCGAATGCTTGTAAAATCAAAGTAATGAAACTTTTGGCTACAACTATGATTAACTATGAAGAACTATTGAAAACCGAGAGGAAATTCGCCAAAAATACGTCTGAAATTCGCCTCCAATCGATTCTGGAATGCAACTGCCGCCTGCTAGGTTTTAAAAACGAATTTTGATGGGTTGGGCCCGGCACGCGGGTGTGTAGGGGAAAGTCACGCGGGTGCGTGGCTTTAAGCTAGTGTACGCCCCTGCGTGGGCATGTTACGCGGGTGCGTGGAATGCTCTGACTGAAAATGGACACGCGGGCGTGTAGAATGTTCTACGCGGGTGCGTGGATGCTCAACTGGACTTAGCCACACAGGTGCGTGGAGAGTCTTACGCGGGCATGTAGAGTCACTTTTCGCCAAATCTTTGCTTTCGATCACGGGAGATGGCTGGATCATAAAATCTCGTCATTTTAGCCTTGATTTCCATTCCCATGTTGATTTAATGGCCTCTGACCTGCGGAATACACATATTAATGAAATCAGTATCTTTTTCACGCGTTTCGGTCTGAAAACCACATAAGTTGGAGATAAAATGATATGAAAAACATGTATAATTTTGCACATATCAAAATACCCCACACTTAAGCTTTGCTTGTCCCCAAGCAAACTGCAACATAAATGTCTTCAACCAAGGCCTCAACTCAAAACAAACTCTCTAGAAACATATAGACTCTGAAGCATTAAAGATCCATAAACTTTGAATTTGAAGCCAAGGCAAGAATCAATGAGACCACAAGATGCAAAAAGAATAGAATGATAATGTCAACAACTTCCCACCTAATCACATGAGTCAGCACCTCACAGCTTCCACTCATCACTCTCAAGTGTATAGGCTCGTGTGTTTTCACAAATTTCTCTCAATGCCAGACATGTTAAAAGAATGTGAGCATATGCTTGAGAGTAAATCACGCCGCCATCACTCAGTATTTGAAAATAATGCACATAGAGGTCTTAATAGGCTGTAAAAAGGCTGGGCTAAGGACATGGGAACTATATGGCCAAAGTGGGCTAAAATAATGGGATCCAAGATCAAGCAGCAAGCAATAGAAGCGAGTAACCAACAAGGGACCTAATAAATCACTGAGAAAATTCCCAAGCAAACTGGCTTGATTTTTTACATCTAATAACAGCTCAGAAGGACAAAAAGTCGTTTTTTCTTTCTTATTCCAATACGATCTCTTCTCTCTTCTCTTCTCTTTTCCTTTTCTTTTTTTTTTTCTTTCTTTTTCTCTTTTTTTTTTCCTTTTCTTATAGCGCTGAATTTCCAAGCACCGACTATGTCCATTCTGTACCCAAAAAGGACTCTCTTAACCATACTAGCATTGTTGCGGTACAACACTAGAAAAGTTAGGAAGAACACAAAAGCACGGAATTACATATGACTCGACTACTATCAAAACAATGCATAATCGTCAAGGCTCACAGCGGACTGACTAACAAATGAATGATCCCAGATAAACCCCTATAGCTTGCTACTGAATCACGATCCCAATTCTGGTCAAACGATAGACAAAAGGATTATTTGGCTGATAATGTGGGTTGTCACCGAAATGAAAGGCTCAGGCTCAAATGGGGAAACTATGAGAAATAATGCAGGTAAGGGTGTCATTGGGGAAAAAGGGGTATCCTAAGTGTGCCTTTATATAAGTGCTAGATTCTCAAACGATGTGATATTGGCATGCATTTGACAAACAAGTTCTACCTTAATCCAATTAACATCGACAAATTCACACCGAAAGAAATAATGAGCATTAAATATGAATGCTAGATGGGCTCAAATTCTCACAAAACGAATGTACAGGGTTATTTGTGCTTAATCATGGAATTTAGTCAAGAAGCGTGACATGCACATCAAACATCCTGTTACCGCAAAATAATCTCAAAGTCACTTGCTCAGCTTCGCATGCATAGAATATAGAACAATACTGCAAAAGAGTCCAACATGCCAAAAATAGAGAATAAATTTTGAAAATCAGCCCAATTTTAGACAAAAATGTTCGCGACTTTTACTGAAGTACATGCAAATCTCAAAATCAACATTTTATACCCACACCCCACACTTAAATCTGACAGTGTCCTCACTGACATAAACCATGCAAATCTAACAGGCAAGAGTAAATTGGAACTAGAGAAACTCCCCTGATAATGAAGAAAGCACTTAGGCGGCTCTGAACGATGAAGCTGAACTTACTGCCAGCAAGCATCTCTACCAGTGTCCAACCTTAATCAAAAGCAAGCATAACGAACAACCAGATATCAACAATGATAAAGTAACAATAAGCTAAATAATTGTACATCAGATAATAAAGTAAACAATTAGATACAAATGATAAAGTAAAACCCAAAAGAAAAGAAAATAAACATCCTAAACACCCATGAGATCACTATGGCTAGGAACGCCTGACACGACGACGAGAATACGTATGCGTGATAGTAGAGGCTCTCGGCCTGGCGATACGGGAGGCATCCAAAGGGCGCACAGGAGGCCTAGCATCAGAGACCGCATCAGAGGAGACAAAAGTAGACGTAGATAAGCCCATATCAGCGGAAGTAGGTGAATGATGAAGTGGTGTAGGCGGTGGTGATGAGTGAGGTGACTGGTGTGGGGATGGCGGTGGCTGCTGCTCCTGACCCACATGAGTATCAGTCGGTGTCGGGTCCACAGAGGGAGCAGCAGGGGTAGGGACAAGGGAGTAAGGTAGGGGTGGTAACGATGGCAATCCAGCAGCTGTGTTATGACATATTTTGTACATATGTTTAGTCGTATTTTGCCTCGGATTTGGGTTATTTTTGCCTTGAATTGTTTAAATACAACTCTAATTTGTCTATTTTTGTGTTTCGCAGTTCGAAGGTTGCCTAAAATGGAAAAGAATGGATTATGGAGTTTTTTCGTCAAATTTACGGGCTGAGCCGATCTTCCTTGGAATCCTGTTGACTTTGACCAAGTTGACCTGATCGCGGCCGCGACCATTCCAGCGCGACCGCGCTGACCTGCGATCACCAGAACGCGCCCATGCTTGTTATCTCGCCCGCGATCCTTTCAGCGTGGCCGCGATCACAGAAAAATATAAAAGTCAGCAGCCGTTTCGTTATTTTTTATGCATTTTTTAAACGAACTTTTTCACACAGTTTATAGTGCGATTAGTAGGTGTTCCGTAGTTTTATGTTTTCAGCTTAGTTTAGGATAGATTAGGGAAGCATTCGGCTAGTAGAGTGGTTCAAGCATTCGGTTGCGGGATTTTCTCGTTTTTCATCCGGATTTTGGTACATTCTTTCCATATTTTCTTCTGAAATTAATATGTTTAGTATAGATCTCATTATTTTTGTAGTTTTTATCATGATTAGTGAGTAGTTCATCCAAGCACTTGCTTGGTTACGTTTTTACATGGATTAATGAAGAATTTGATGGTTTTGGTTGAAAAGTGTTTGATTATAGGATTAATTTAATCTTTGATTAATGAAGTATTTGATGGTTTTGGTTGAAAAGTGTTTGATTATAGGATTAATTTAATCTTTGATTTCCTTAGACTTGATTGATGTTTATGCGGCTAAATTGAATATTTAGAGTTATTTCCGAGCGCTTGACGTGTAGACAGTTTTAATCTCTAAAAGCTAGATTTAGTTGACTTAATTGATCGTAAAAGACATTTATTGTTGATTTTCTAAAATTAATAGAAGATGTCCATGAATCGGTTTTACATCCAAGTTTCAAACTCTTAAGCTTAAAAGATTTAAAACAGTTGGATTTAATTCTAACTTAATTTTCTTTGACCAAAAACATCTTAAGTGTTTTTACACCATTTTACTTCATTAATCCTAAAAGACGTAATCAAGTGAGTGTTGCTTTCTAATATACATCTGATATAAATCTGTGCTAGCTTTTGGTCTTATAAATTGTCATAATCTGTTAGATAGCATAGTTCAAGTAATTAGGGTTATAAATCATCATCAACCTTTATCAGTGGTTAGATATTAGTGATAATCTTAGTATCGGTATCTCGATCCTTAGTGCCGTTCCCTGAGTTCGATAATTCCCGAGGTCAGCTTCTAGCTATACTATCTACGACTAGTACACTGCCAGTGGTATTTGGTATAACTTAGGCTTTCTTCATTCTTTTGATTTAAATTGCCAAATCCGCGTAAAGATCAAATGGCGCCGTTGCCGGGGAACGGCTAGAGATATTGTGAAAAGGTTTAGCTGGTAGATTAGCCGATCCTTCTTTTGGGATTTGTCCCTTGGAAGTTCTTTTCTTGTTTTTCTCATCCTTTATCTATTCTATCCACCCTCTCAGTGTTTGTGAATGGTTTATGACTCGGAATTCCAATCCGTATGTTGTAAGTCCATACAACGAACCTGAAAGAACCTTTCACAACCGTCTTCGCCATCCTTCTCATCCTTTCATTGAGATTTTGTCTAGCTCATCTGAATCTACTGACCAACCTGTCCCTCCACTGGCTGACAGAAGTCATATTGATTTAGTTGTCGAGTTACCTCCTATCTCTCCTTCTTCGCCTTCCTCCGATTCATCTGATTCTTCTTCGTCCTCGTCCTCCGATAATTCTTCTGAGCCAAACATGGGCGACCGACGCACCATGCTTGAGCTGAACCGACCGGTCACCGACGACTCGGAAGGTGCCATTGTCATCCCAGGTTTTGATGCAGTAAATTTTGAGCTAAAGTCCAGTCTTATCACTTTAGTTCAAAATAATGCTCAGTATTGTGGGATAGCATCTGAGGATCCTTACGCACATCTGAAGAAATTCAGGAAAGCGTGCGGTTCGTATAAGGTGAATCAAGTCCCGAAAGAGATAATTCGATTGATGATATTCTCGTACTCGCTTACTGGACATGCTCTCACGTGGTATGATGCCCTTCCGTCCAATTCAGTTCACACCTGGGATGAGATGGAGACACAGTTCTTATCAAAGTTTTGTCCGCCCTCACGTACCACTCAGCTAACGAGTGAAATCTTAGGTTTCAAGCAAAAACCTGAGGAGTCCTTACGTGATGCGTGGGATCGGTACAAGGAATCTATCATGAAGTGTCCAAACCATAATCTGACACTCAATCATCGAGTCAAAGTCTTTTATGAAGGTGTGCACCCGATGTATCATTCTTTGATCGATTCCGCTTGTAGTGGATCGGTATACAGAAAGACACCTGAGGAGGCTGTTGAAATCTTGGATGACTTGGTATTGAGTCAGAATCAGACACCTAGTGAGTACTTTGGATGGGGAGCCTCAGATTCCAAGCAAGTCGCTGCAATAGCTGCACTCACAGCAAAAATTGAGCAGCTCACGCAGAATAGCCAACCACAAGCCATGCCAGCTCCCGTGCAAGCTGTATATCCATCGTGTGATGATTGTGGTGGCCCACATTCGAGCTATGAGTGTCAGGCGGCTTACTCTTACCCCAATCAGGAGGAGGTTTACTATTCATCTGGCGATTCTGGAGGTGGCATGTATAAGTATGCTCACCCGAACCCAAACTATCCAAATTATTCCCAGAATCAGCCACCTCCTGGTTTTATGAATCCAAGACCACATATGCTTCAGAGACCCCAGTTTGGATCTCATCAGGGGTATAACCAGGGGCAATCTTCTTCTTCCTCCCATGGTCATTTTCAGCAGCATACTCGACCACAACAATTCTATGGCCAGTCTGGTAGCCCATATCAGAATCCTCCACGTCCTCAGGCTGCACAACAGCCACAAGAGAGGTCGAATTTAGAGGATATGATGATGAAGTTCATGGCTAACCAAGAGACGATCACAAGGAACCAGCAGGCTGCTATAAAGAATTTAGAAGTCCAAATTGGACAGTTAGCTAAAGCGCAGAATGAGCGACAGCCTGGTGGTCTTCCGAGTGATACTGTGCCAAATCCGAAGGCTGAAGCAAAAATGATCATCACGCGTAGTGGTAAGGAGACTGTAGGGCCATCACTTCCTCCCAATTCTGTTTCTCCCCCTATTGATTCTGTTGTTCTTGAGGATGATCCGGAGACTATCACGGACCAGGTGCGCATTCCTAGTACACCAAGTACCGCACACGTCCCACCTCCGGCAATGCCTAAAGTCAGTCCTTACAAGCCTCCTATTCCGTATCCGAGCAGATTGCAAAAGGAAATCAAGGATAAGCAATACGGCAAATTCCTTGGATTGTTAAACAGTTACATATCAATATTCCTTTCATAGATGCGATTGCTCAGATGCCGAACTACGTGAAGTTTTTAAAGGATCTGCTCTCGAAGCGTAAGAAGCTTGATGATTTGGACACAGTAGAGATGAACGCCGAGTGTTCAGCTGTGCTCCAAAACAAGCTTCCAATCAAGCAAGATGATCCTGGCAGTTTCACCATACCATGTCATATTGGTAATTTGCATGTTGCGAATGCCCTCGCTGATTTAGGAGCTAGCATCAAACTTATGCCCACATCTTTATATGCTAGACTCGGTCTCGGAGAGCCAAAGCCCACTCGCATGAGTATTCAGTTGGCAGACCGATCAGTGAAATTTCCTCGGGGAATCGGGGAGAACATGCTGGTGAAAGTTGATAAGTTTGTATTTCCCGTAGACTTTGTCATCATGGATATGCACAAAGACAGCTCTGTTCCTCTCATTTTATGGCGCCCATTTTTAGCGACATCCCGTGCGATGATCGATGTTTTGGACAGGAAGTTGACCCTTAGAGTGGGAGATGAGCATGTCTGTTTTGATGTTGACAAAGCTATGTAGAGAGCTGATGACACTGTAGAGTCGATTTGTTTTGTTCAGTCCTATAGCTCCTCTGATCGAGAAATTCATGCTGAGTTTGATGATGAGACGCTTGTTAAGTCTCTATTGATTGGGTATGAGAGATCCACTTCTTTTGAAGATGGCGAGTCTATCGATGATGATATATCTCTATGCCCATTATCTCTTGATTCTGATATGTCTATATGTCTCTCTGATTCCAGTGATAGTTTTCCTTTGTGCACGATAGAGACATCTCCTACGCATGAGGAGATTGTTACGTTAGATCCAAAGGAAAGTATCAAAGCTAAATCCTCGATTGAAGACCCTCCGACTCCGGAACTGAAAGAGTTACCAGCGCATTTAGAGTACGCTTATCTGGAGGGGTCATCTCAGCTTCCGGTCATTATAGCCAAAGACCTGTCACCGGACGAAAAAGCGAGATTGATCCAGGTTTTGAAATCCCACAAGCAGGCCATCGCATGGAAAATCTCTGATATCAAGGGTATCAGTCCTGCTTATTGTACTCATAAGATTCTGATGGAGGAGGATTTCAAACCTGTGATTCCAACCCCAAAGGAGGGTCAATCCAAAAATCCACGAGGTCATCAAGAAGGAAGTGTTGAAGCTTCTTGATGCTGGAATGATATATCCAATCTCTGACTCGCCGTGGGTTAGTCCAATTCACGTGGTCCCAAAGAAAGGGGGGATGACCGTCGTTCTTAATGACAAGAATGAATTGATTCCATCGAGGACGGTCACGGGATGGTGAGTTTGCATCGACTATCGCAAAATCAATGATGCCACCCGTAAGGATCATTTTCCATTGCCCTTCATTGACCAGATGCTCGAGAGATTATCAGGGAATGAGTTCTATTGTTTCCTTGATGGTTTTTTGGGTTACTTTTAGATCCCTATCAGCCCCAAGGACCAGGACAAAACCACTTTCACATGTCCCTACGGAACATTCGCATACCGGCGTATGCCATTCGGTTTATGCAATGCGCCCGCGACGTTCCAAAGATGTATGGTAGCTATCTTTAATGATATGCTAGAAAAGAGTGTGGAAGTGTTCATGGATGATTTTTCTGTGTTCGGTAGTTCTTTTTCTGCGTGCCTTACAAATTTAGACAGTATGCTTGCCCGGTGTGAGGAGGCCAATTTGGTCCTCAATTGGGAAAAGTGTCATTTTATGGTGCGAGAAGGAATTGTTCTCGGGCACAAAATCTCGGCTAAGGGTATTGAGGTCGATAGAGCTAAGATCGAGACTATTTCTAAGCTGCCTCATCCTACTTCTGTTAAAGCGGTTAGAAGTTTTCTTGGGCATGCCGATTTTTATCGGCGGTTTATTAAAGATTTCTCATTAATTGCCCGTCCCATGACAAGACTGTTGGAAAAGGATGCCACATTCGATTTTGATGATTCATGTGTGCATGCCTTTGATACTCTGAAGGAAAAGCTTGTTTCTGCCCCCATCATGGTGGCTCTCGATTGGGAGTTACCATTTGAGTTTATGTGTGATGCCAGCGATTATGTTGTGGGGGCAGTATTGGGACAAAGAAAGGAAAACCGTTTTCATGTTATATACTATGCTAGCAAGACTCTCACTGATACTCAGCGAAATTATACTACTACTGAGAAAGAGCTGCTAGCAATAGTATATGCATTTGAGAAGTTTAGGTCTTATCTGATCCTCTCAAAGACAGTGGTTTTTACCGATCACTTTGCTTTGAGATATCTCTTTCAGAAGCAAGATGCCAAGCCCCGTCTGATTCGATGGATTCTGCTCCTTCAGGAGTTTGACATCGAAATCAAAGACAAACGTGGGGCCGAGAACTTAGCTGCCGACCATCTAAGCCGTTTAGAGAATCCTTCACTTCTTCCTCTTGATGATTCTGCGATTAAGGCGTCTTTCCCAGATGAGTCCCTTTGCTCGGCACATACAGTTGACGAATGCCCTTGGTTTGCAGACTACGCAAACTATCTGGTGGGTAATGTGCTCGTCAAAGGACTAACTCATCAGCAACGAAAGAAATTCTTCAAGGATGTGAAGAATTATTTTTGGGATGACCCTTACCTCTTCCGAGTTTGTGCTGATCAGATTATTCGGCGTTGTGTTCATGGTGATGAGGCTATGCAGATCTTATACGCATCCCACATCGGTCCCACCGGGGGAAACCATGGTGCAAATACCACAGCTCGGAAGGTATTTGATGCAGGATTCTACTGGCCTACGATCTTTCAGGATGCTAGGGAGTTTGTGAAAGCATGTGATGCTTGTCAGAGAAGTGGAAACATATCAAATCGCCAAGAGATGCCCCTCACTACCATTCAGATCTGTGAGATATTCGAAGTGTGGGGTATTGATTTCATGGGACCATTCCCGTCCTCTCGTGGATGTAAGTACATCCTTGTTGCTGTCGACTACGTGTCGAAATGGGTTGAGGCACAGGCGCTCCCCACTAATGACGCACGTGTAGTCGTTTCCTTCCTGCGAAAGCTATTTGCCAGGTTCGGTGCTCCTAAGGCTATCATTAGTGATAGAGGAACGCATTTCTGCAATTCACAGTTCTCTAAGGCCTTGGAGAAATATGGAGTTACTCACCGATTAGCGACTCCATATCATCCGCAAACAAATGGCCAAGCTGAAGTGACCAACCGTGGTCTCAAGCGAATCTTAGAGAGAACAATAGGTGAGCATAGGAGTAGATGGGCTGACAAGCTCGACGACGCGCTTTGGGCATTTAGGACTGCTCACAAAACGCCTACCGGACTTACACCTTATAGGCTAGTTTATGGCAAAGCGTGTCACCTTCCTGTCGAGCTAGAGCATAGGGCATATTGGGCTTTACGTTGGTCTAATTTTGATTTGTCAAGCGCAGGTAATGAAAAGAAGATGCAGCTAAATGAATTGGATGAGCTACGGGAGGACGCCTACACGAATGAGTCAATCTATAAGGCGAGGATGAAGAGACGGCATGATGAGCAGATATCTACCAAGGAATTCAGCATTGGCGACAAGGTGCTATTGTACAATTCACGTTTGAAGCTGTTTCCTGGTAAGCTTAAGTCTCGATGGTCGGGACCATTTACTGTATCCCAAGTGTTCCCATATGGGACGGTCGAATTAGAACATTCATCGGGAAACTTTAAAGTAAATGGGCACCGAATAAAGCTCTATACTGATCCATCCATCGAGCAGGTTTGTGAGGCTACATTTAGCCTGGCCCCCGTCTCAGTTTGATTATCTTGGGGCCGACTCTAGCTGGAGGCTCGAGTTTGCATTCTAGCGCTTGCGGGAGGCACCTCGTCAATAATAATTACTTTATTTTATTGTTTATTGTTAGCTCTGTCTTTCGTTTGTGCATAATTAATAAGTTGAAGTCTTTCTTAGAGTAGTTTATTTGCATTCTTATTACATATATTTGATTGTCTTAGTTTATATAGGTCTTTGACTGTTTTCGCATTAAATAAGTCCCCTTTGCATTGAGTATGTGTCTTAGGATTGCATGCTTGATGTTATTGGTGTTTTCTTCAAAGGTTATAAGCTTAATTTCCTTCTTGCAATTGCCTTTTGACTTTTTGAGTCTTGTTTAGCATAATTGAATTCTCAATTACTTGCGTTTCGTAGCTTAATTTCTTTTACTGTTTAGCTTAACTAAAGCCTAATCATAGCATCTTTGCCTCACTTGGTTCGTTGTTTCGTTATTTCAAGTTTTCGGGTGCTATATTCAATAAAAGTGTGAAGGCTGTTTGACTTTTTAAAAGTCAATCCTGCATTTCCCTTTTCATAAGTCTTTTGCATTTAGTTATTTCATTGTTTTGATTCAATTGCATTTCATAAATTCTCTTGCTTTTATCCATTTGGTTTATTCTAGCTATTTGGCAATGAGTTGAGCTTTAATTTTATAATAATTGATTCGCAATTGTCGCATGCATTTCCCTTAATTTTAGTGTTAAGTTTCGTTAAAGTTGAGCTGAAATTGAAGTCGCAATAAAAGCTTAAAGTTTTGTTCAATTTTAGAAGGGTGTTTTCAATCTAGTGTGGGGTAATAACTGAGTTGGTTAGGTCATTTAGGTTAAATTTGGAGCTTTATATCTCTGGACTTTACTTAATTCCAACTGATGTTATAATTCTGAAAATCTGTTCATCGCGGCCGCGCTGACAAGGTCTCGCCCGCGCTCTAATGAGCGGGAAAAAATAAAAATATCTGGATTGAACGCGGCCACGCTCAGATGAACGCGGCCGCGCTCGCTTTTTCTATATAAAGGGCAGATCGCAGATTATTTCTTTTTCTCCGCGTTTCTTCCTCTTTCTCGCGATTTTCTTCCTCTCGACGATTTTGCGATTCTCTCGTCATTTGTTGCATTTTCGCTTCGTTTCATCATCGAAATCAGGTATATTCTTTAATCCTTCTTATTAATCTTTTGTTTATTTCGAGTTTTCAGTTGTTTTTCTTGCTTGATGTTGAATAAATCGATGCTTCTTGATTGGTTTCATCTTTTTACCATATAATATTGACTTAGTTTTCGTTTACTTTTGTCATATTCATGCTGGTTCATCTCCCTTGTTTCAATAATGTTTGGTTCATGATGATTTAGGGTGTTAGGTTAATGAGATGCTTTACCTTTTCGAGTTTTGAGTTTATTATTCATATATTTCTTGCTTTAGTTAGATTGTTAGTGGTTTTGTTTCTGTTCTTGGCCGTAATCTCATCGCGGTTGGCTTCTTGGCCGAGTTAGCGGTCGCGGCCGTGTTTGCCATCGCGGTCGCGCCCGCGACCGTTTTAAAATAAAAAAAAAACAAAAAAATCAATAAATAAATAAATAAATTAATACATAGAGTTTTAATAATTAATTTTCTAATACTAATTACATTTTTGTTCCTTGTTAATTTTATTTACGGTTTATATTTTCGAATTGTTAGTTAAACTTTAGTTTAGTTTTAATCTAATTTTAATTCTAAGTTCTGTTGGTTTCCTTTTTTTTTTTAGTTTTTAAATAGTTTAGTTTGTGTTAGTTAACTTTTTAGCGTTAATTCCGTATTTTTTAGTTTCTATTTTTTTTAAGTGTTAGATTTTTAGTGTTGATTTAATTTTTGTCCTTTTATTTTAGGATAGTTTAATTTTTACTTTAGTTTTTAGTTTTTATTTTAAGGCTATTTCCATAGTCTAATTTAGTAGATTTTTGAATTTTAGCTTTATTTTAGTTTTATTTCTCTTTCTATTTTTGTTTAGGTTTTTACTTTAGTCTCTATTTCAGTTTATTTTTTTTTCTTTCTTCATTTAGTTTGTTTAGGATTTATTTAGGGTTTTAGTTCCTTTTCTTAGGTAATCTTTTGGGATTTCTTAGGTTCAAATTTAGTTTCTGTTTCCTTTTTAGTTTTTTTTTTGTTTTGGTTCGTTTTTAGTTTTATTCTAGGATTTCCTAATTTCATATATTTTTAGGCTTTTAGGGGTTATAGTAGTTTATATTTGTCTGCATGATAGCGTGTTTCGTTTATTTTGTCTATTCTTTTTCTTGCAGATAGCCATGGTTGAGCCTGCTGCTGCTCCCCCGCCCCCTCCCCCTCCTGGTGGTGGTGACGGAGGCCGTCGTCCTCCTGAGGGACCCCATCGATTTCTTATCTTTGGGGACCCAAAGGACAGGGCGAAGCTTTCGCGCCTTGAGGCCAAGGCATTGGTCCCCACTTACGGAGTGGGATGGGGCGCTATGGAGTCGTTAGGCATTGCTACTCATCTTCGAGGGATCTTGGCGCACCCTCCGATCAGTACTTCCCGACCGCCTGCTTTGTTGCGGCTGCTGGAGATTGACGAGCCAGTTTACCGGGAGCTCGTTTTAGAGTTTTTGTCGACGTATTTTTTGGACGCCACGGGATCTGATTATGAGGCTACCTCGATCAGTTTTCGCCTGGGTGGCGTTGAGCGTCATATTTCTCTTCGGGAGTTCGGCGTTCTCTCAGGGCTGTATACTGCAGACGAGGTCCGTGACCCAGCGTTTGGTACTGCCGTGCGTGGTCCAGCAGAGGGTTTTTCTGAGGCCGGTTTTTGGACGACCGTCGCTTCGGGTGTGTACAATTCGCACAGCTCGAAGGCTACGGCCTTTCGTGACCCGTTGCTTCGGATCGTTTTTCGGATCATTGCTTCCAGCATCGCGTGCCGGAAGGAGTCGGGCACAGTTTCACATCGAGATCTGATGATGCTCAGCAGGCTACTTGATCGAGATTGTATTATACAGTTTGCCTATTGGCTAGCTGTGTTTTTTGTGGGAGCTGCAGGTCGCGTCAGATCGAGCCCGATGGCAGGAGGTGTATATATTACGCGGTTGGCGCGTAGCTTGGGTGTTTTTGCTGATGCCGCTGTCGAGCAGGGGTTGACAGTTGTTCCGGAGGCGCAGAGGATGATTTTTGGGTCTGACTCGTTGGCGACGATGGGTATGCTGACGGCCGATCGCCGACGTCTCCTGGGTTGGGTTAATCCCGACGCCGTAGAGGAGCATGAGATGGAGCCTCAGGCTGATGAGGCAGAGATTGCCCAGGCGGGCTCGGTACCTTCAACCCCTCCCGTTATCACTTCCCCTTTACCTTCCCAGCCTCCCTTTTCGTCCTCTCCTGAGCCTTCCACCTCATGATATGCCCCCATTGTTTTCCCGATTAGGATTGATGTGTCGACTCCTTTGACTCAGCACGGTGTCCTTTTTGGTCTCGCAGCTGAGTTAGCGGATCACCATTATTTCCTCATCGATTCCGAGTATGCCAGAGCCCACCACCTTCCTCCCCCACCTCCTCCTCGTCTCTTCCTTATTCCTTCTTCTTCTTACGTTTATGACTATTCTTCCCCTTTTCTTACCCACCACCCCCGACCATTTTCTTCCCCGCCTTCCTCCATTCCCCCTCCATTCCCTTTCTCTGTTCCATCTTCTTCTTCTTTTCCCCCTACCCTCCCATTTGACACCCCTATTGTCCCTACCCCCGCCACTATCACCACTACCCATCCTTACCGTTCTCCGCACCGTTCGCCGACCGAGTCTGAGCCATTTCAGACAGATATATTTATACAGTCTTCTACTTTGTCACTTTAAAAATCAAACTTTATGATTTGCCAATCCTATTATCGCAACACAATGCATAAGAACCAACAAACACATAAAATTCTAGATTAACAATCAACTATCAAACCATTATCGCAACACAATGCCTAGAAGAGATAGTTGACTATTAATTTTTCATTTAAAACCTCTTTCTTTTTAAAACGCAGATCTAATTAACACTTTATTATCGCAAAACAATGCTAAAAGATTAATAAAAATCTGATTTTTAACAAGGAAATATGAAATAATCAAGAATCCAACAAATATAAACCAAAATCCATCAATCAATCCAACAATTTACCAATTAATACATAGAATCCATCATCCCAAGCGGGTGAACAAGAAAACTACTCACTAATCATGCTAATTACCGAAATTAAACTCAAATTAATAAAAACCATTATGAAATCAGAAAGTTTAAGGAACGAGTGTACCAAATCCGTAGCTACAATGAAGAAATTGAACTCCAAAACTTGAACCGAATGCTTGTAGATCCAGGAAATCCGAAACCTTTCACTAAACTATGATTAATTACTTGAAAAGCTACGAAAAAACTCTAAAACTCGTCTCTAAAACCGTGGAAAAATCGCACCAAATGCTAGAAAATCCAAGAAAATTGAAACTTTCAACTAATCTATGACTAACTATCTTGAAAATCGAAGAAAAACGTAAGTAAAAGCTCTGAAAATTGTTTCTGAAACTCCCAAAAATTCGATCCTCATGCTTGAAAACGAAACCCTAAACTAATCTATGATTAACTACGTGAAAAACGAATGTAAAAACGCCCAAAACTATCTTCAATTCGACACACACCGGCTGCTACACTTCTAGGGTTTTAAAAACGATTTCGTGGGCTGGGCTTCTTACGCGGCCGCGTAGGGTTAAGTCACGCGGCTGTGTAGCTGCACTGACTGATCTTACACCACCTGGGTACATGGCCTTGTAAACATATGTTCACGCGGCCGCATAAAAGAAGGCTACACAGCCGCGTAGGACAATTTTCAGCAAATCTTCGATTTTGACCAGGGAAGCTACGTGGACTTCAAATCTTCATTCTTTTGGCCTCGATTTCCGTTCCAATGTCGATTTAACGGCTTTTGACCTGCGAAACACAAATATTAATAAAATCAGTATCTTTTCACGCATTTCGGTCTGAAAACCACGCAATATGCAAGGAAAATGATACGATAAATATGTATAAATATGCACATATCAGTGATCGCGGCCGCGCTGAGTGCATCGCGAGCGAGATAACAAGCATGGGCGCGTTCGCCGCGATCAGGTCAGCTCGGTTAAAGTCAACAGGATTCCAAGGAAGATCGGCTCAGCCCGTAAATTTGACGAATAAGCTCCATAATCCATTCTTTTCCATTTTAGGCAACCTTCGAACTGCGAAACACAAAAATGGACAAATCAAAGTCGTATTTAAACAATTCAAGGCAAAAATAACCCAAATCCGAGGCAAAATATGACTAAAAATATGTACAAAATATGTCATAACAAGCACCAATAAAAATTTAACAAATTATATTGTTTTATATGTTTTTGAAGCTCTTTACATATATTAATTCTTTTATTTTAGTTGTATTATAAATTATTAGTTAATTATCAATGTATAACTAAAAAGGTTGAGATAATTTGTTTTAAAATTTATATACATGTATATATTTTTTTAAAAACTATATTTTATAGTGTAAACTTAAATAATTTTTTGAATATTAAAATCCTAATCCTGATACCCAATGGGGCGATGGGGCCGGGAATGAGGACCAGAATTCAATACTCGACGGGAATGGAGGCACAGATGCGTTGTCATGCCTATTCAAACTTCACCAAAAGAAATCCCAAATTTGGTAGATGAATGCAAATGTAGTCTAATTACAGCTTCATAAAGCAGACCACCAAATGAGTTTCAGAACTCACACAGTCATGTGATGAGCACATAGCGAACTATTCTTTCGCCTTTTACTAAATAATACTGTGTGCTCGTCATAACAAGTGGCATACACCAATTTTTGGAGTGGTTTCCTATTAAAGGAAGCCTCTAACAATTGATGGTTTAAATTTAAATTCAGAATTTTAAGTGTGTCACTTTACCCTTTAAATCTTTAATTGTGAAGTCAGAAGTAAATTATTTTACTCAGGTTGATTCAAATATTTTGTCCTAAATCTGTTTAAATGATTTGTAACTACTGAGTTTTGGCTATATGACAATGAAAAACTTTGAAGTGCACATCATGGATTAATGGATTCAGTCATACCCAATCGTACACCGGTAGTTGTAATGGAATGCAAACCAGTCTAAGGTTCATCAAGAAGGCCACCCAACGAGCTTCAATGATCATTCAGCCATGTGACGAGTGCAAATCGAACTATTCTTTCCATCAAGTGGCATATGCTTATTTTTGTAGAGGTTTTCCTTTTAAAGGATGCCTCCAACAATCACTAAATAGTTGTAAGTAATTTAGTTCTCTATATGTAGCGGGCAATTAGTTATGAAAATCAGTTTACTTCTCATTAGGGAATGTACACTTGAACAATGTCTAAACAAAATTTTAAAAACTTTTGCTAAATGATACAGAGAAATTTTAATTTTCACTTTGCTTTAGGAATAGTATACAACATTTCATATAATTCTACTTGTTTCAAGTTGGAAGCATCCCACATCTATATCAGTGGGAATACCCATTTAAGAAAGGCGTTGTAGAACTTAATACATACTTACCTGGACGGGATCAATGGGAGATCAAGAAGCCTCGTGTTCTAGGTTGGTGACCTCCATTGCACCTGGGAGGGGTGCCAGCCTATGGTCGGCCCAAGTGGTCGAGCCTACGTCATAATTTGTGGTAGTGGGGGCTTGCGTTCGCGCAGCCCCTGTCAAAACATAATGTCCTAGTGTTTCTTTGGTCTATACTACTGTCATTGATTAGATTATGTATCAATGAAATGAACTATCATTGACATAAAAGTTTGAAGTAATAATTTATCTTTCACTTTTCTGATTCTTTTTGTATATTCATGTTATCTGATTTGAAGATTTTTGGAAGGCAAGCTTGAATATATTGTACAGAAGAGAATCAAACTAGGAATCAATACATTGATAAACAATTATGGTTGCATGTGTGTTTAGAGAGCGTGCATCAAGTTAGAAATGTCTGGTGAACATTTTCTGATGTTTTTCATCTGTCGAAAAACACAAGAAAAAACTGTCAAATATGGTTTCTCAGACACATAACTGTCAAATATGTTAGAGCCCAACATATTTAACCAATTGAGCATAGCGTGCTTAACACTTTGTCGAATTACAATAACAAAAGCGTTCATTATGTCCTTAACATATGAATACGATGTGGTTAGTGGCGAATCAATGATTTGAATGCCATGGGGTCCAAACATTAAGTCTTGATGTTTTTTCAAACTATAGTTGATTTGATGATAATACAGCAGCCAGCACATTGAACTCGAAGATTGGATGTAGCATTAGATTTGATATGGGTCTCAATTTCACTATGCATTAGGTCTTCGTGTTTCTTGATCCAACTAAAACTTCAAGCTGTGTGGATGAGCTCAATCTTTGTACGCCTATCCGATCAAAAATCTGTTACTTATGTACTTTATAAACAGTGAATCAATATGTGAAAAATTGACTTCAAAGTTCAAACCCCACAGAATTAAGAACTGAATTTGTGAAATCAATCAGGCAGGAGCCAAAGTTGCTGGAATCCCACATTGGTAGGGGAACACAGATGTAGAAACAAAGTTTAATATATGCCTTTAATAGAAACTAAATTATAATTTTTACCTATTTTGGTAATATCGGTAAAGTTATAGAACGTTATTTTTATTCTATGCATATGTCAAAATTTGTTTCAAAATTTCATAAAAGTTGTAAACGTTGTTATGTTTCACACAATTATCCACAATTATAATGTGGTAAAAACTGTTTCAAATTTGTGTAAAATAGAAATGATGTATTTAATTTTTTTTTTTTTTGAGTTTTAAAACAAACTTTTATATATGCATATAATAAAAACAAAGTTTTGGTTGTTTTACCGATTTTAGCAATGGTAACGTGTAACACCTGTAAAATACGGCCAATATTTAAAATTTGAAATTCAATTTAATATAGTAAATAGAGATTTTTATAATGGTCAAAGTTACGAAGTGCTAATAAAAATAATAATATAACCCGAAGAGATATCAAAAACCTTTTATAACATCACAATTGTACTTGAACAAGATCTATTAGAGAGGTTTGTACATTTGGTGGACTTATTTCCGGTGGCGGACCTAGGATTTTCGGTCGCCGGTGGCCCAAATTTGAGCCGTTTTTCCAATTTTATAATTTTATTAATTAGATTGGTTGGGTCGTGTCGGGTTAACATATGATAATATTAATTGAAATTTTATACATTTTGTAATTGAATAAGAATAAATGGTATTGAGTTTGGTGATATGAAAAAAAAATTATAAATAATTATAATGGCTTATTAGATATTTAATTGTGGGTTTTATATTATTAATTCATTATTTTTTGGGTAACTTAAAATTTTTGTCCCTGTAGTTATATATGCAAATTATGAAACAAGTATTTTTCACGTCGATATTACAAATTCAGTAGCTATTGTTGGCTAATTGTTATGTTTTTAGTCCTTTGACCAGTCATTTCCATTTTTCCCTTAACATAAATATAAAAATGGGTAATTAACTTTTTTTTCATAGAATTAAATAATAAAAATCCAAAATCCAAATTATTTTACATTTTATTATTAAAATAGTCTCCGTACAAGCAGATTTGCTCCATCCCCTAGTTCACCGCCTCCGAACAAGGTCTGCGAATCCATCGGCCATGATTATTGATCCTCACCGTCACGATATACGTCGGCGTGCACTCCTTCGTCAGACTACAGCACTCGCATTTCATAGACTCCACGTCACAACCACTGCCACCGCCACCGTCTACCTTAACCGGCGTCAATTTCACATCAATACTAGACATCATAAATGTATATGAGATAGAGAGAGGCTAAAAGAGATGGAGCGTCCACCGAGAGCGGTTGCCGAGAGCTTCACCACCGTCTACTCCGATTACCTCCTTTATCCTTCGGTTACCTCCCCATCTCTCTAGTCTGTACATTTCTCCATCTCTCTCTATGTTGCTAACGACAACCATCACCGTCACAACCACCACCCTCATTTAGATTTGGTTTTCGACATTTGTAGATATGGTTTTGCGAGGGGGAGGACCGAAGGAGAGTACAGCTGATCAGAAGGGGGATGCAGACCAGAAGTAGGGGCGAGCAACGATGGACGCAGAAAGGGGATGCAGAGCAATGACGGTTGCATGGGGAGAGAGAAACCACGATTGTGTAGGGAGAAAATCGGATGAAAGCAACGAAATCGGAAGGGATGGATGCAAAAGCTTTGTTTTGCATAAATTTGGTACTCTCTTCTCTCTAAAATACAAACTCATCTATTTATTTAAATAAATCTTTATAAACTATTTTATATAATAGAACATTCTGGATTTTCTTTTAATTTATTAAAATAGAATGTTTATTACCTATAGTGATAATATTCTCAAGGGTAAAAAAATGAACGGTCAAAGGACTAAGACCAAGACAAATCGCTAACCATGAGTACTGTAATTGTAATTTCGATGTGAAAAGGACGGGAATAATAATTTGCGTATAACCACAGGGACGAAAATTGTAATTTACCTTTATTTTTTTGTTACATTAATTTATAAATAATTATACGACAAATTTTTTATTACATTATTCTAATAATGTTTTAATATTTGAAAATCACGGTTGCACGTTAAATAACCACGGGTTGCACAAACAAAAAATCGTAAAAAGTTACATTACGGAATAAAGTAATTGGTGGAAGGGCCGGTGGTACGTGCCACCCCCACCTCCCACTTGGGTCCGCCCCTGCTTATCTCTAGTTGATGAAAGATGATCGGAGAGCTCACCATTATCTGCTGTGCTAATAGATCAGGCACAACAAAGTTAACAACTATCTTCCTGCTCGGATATAACCCTAATCGTCCATAAAATAGAGCTTACCATTATGTGCTTATAGAGCGTCACCAGGCCTCATTTCGAAATGGATATCAAGTGCTTCCCTTGTGTCCTAAGCCTGTAACACCTTAGAATTTGCTAAAAGTATTAACGATAAAAGTGAACTCTCTATAGATATGGGGTAAATGGTCACTAAGGTAAGTTTTTCATGGCAAAAGGAGTTCCACAATCAACGTTTTATGTACTTCAAATTCATATGCATTTCAAGAGTTAGGAGTGCCATAATTTTCTGACTAATCTTTTTTCTTTGTTTTGCAATCACTTTATACTATCTTATGTGATGTATGCAAATATGCAATGGAAAAGGTGAATTTGATAACAAGTTTCACATCACTCTCATTTAAGAACAATCCTCATCAAACTATGGCATGTTTTGGAAGTATGCCGAGAAACATGCCATCGGTGATGTCCTGTCTATATTCTTTGTTTAAAAGTAATATATTAACACAATTTTCAAGCCTTTAATTATTACATCATGCATAAATTTGAATATGCTCTCTTTATGTCAGAAGTTTCATAGGGAGAACTTCAAATATTTTGGATTTAATGAATCTTTTTTTTTTTTTTTTTTACATCCTTTAAGCTTTAAACTGGATTTGGGTAGGGGATGCACGAACGCAAGCCCCCAGTAACACAAAATATGACTTAGGCCCAGCCAGCTTGGGATGACCTTAGATAGTCACCTCCCTGTGTTCAATAGAGATCACCAACCTAGACCATCGGCTTTCTTGGTAGCCAAAAAACAGTCCACGTAAGTGAGTTTTTCATTGTTGTCTCTTGCATTTTATTCAACCAGCTTTCCCGTTTCCTTCTTTGTTGTTGGCTATCAATGTGGGATCAGATTGACAATAATGGCAAACAAAGATGATGGAATGTACCATCACCCCTTAAAAAATTAGAATAATATTTAATGGACTAATGGCCTGTATTAAATTGATAAGAATAAATAGTAAGTGGTAATTCCAACCCATTGAGCCATGGGACAGATCAAAATGGCCCGTAATGAAAAAGCTGAGCTAGAATGTGTTTTATTCGAAGTTCAAAATGAAATTTTAGAAAATGGTGTATTAAACATATTGTTTCAGGAAAAAAATTTATAATTATGTACAAATTGGTCTTTTGGTCGTTGGCCCGTTTGCTTGAATGAGCCGGAATTATCATTTCTCTATACTTGAACTTAGCCAAAATCTCATGAAATGTGTTTGTTTTCCTAGACATTAAATATTGCACAAGACAAAGACAGAGCTCAATAACTTCCGAAGCAGATTCAGAAACATCAAAATGGCAAACTCAGTCCACAAATAAGGTAATCAAACGTCTTAACTAAAATAGAAACTAGGAATTGGAGAGGCAAATTAAGATATCAGTGCAAACACCAAAACCATACTCAAAAGACCCCAATAGCGAACATTTGTGATGTGTCTTTTAAAGAAGCCGATTACCTACATATTAGAAACTAAACTGATAAAACCAGATATCAGTACATTACACTTGATCTTAGCTAAAAGGCTGATGCATCTGAAGGTGCTCTTTTTTTTTAGATGAGCTTTGCGATATTCAACATCTTCCAGTTCGATTAGATGAATGCAAGTCCACTCATATTGCCATGAAAAAACGATGTTCCATGTTATCCTTTAAGTTCTTTATAATTCTTATGTTTGGAACTACAGTTTGGGTAGGGGCAATTGGGATATGTTATATAGGATTTGAGATTGAAACTATGGTTTGGTTAGGGGCTGTGCGAACGCAAGCCCCCGCTAGAACAAATTATGACGTAGGCTCGACCAACTTGGGCTGACCTTAGACCAGTACCTCTCCTTATGTGCAATGGAGATCACCGACCTAGGCCATGGACCTTCTTGATCGCCCAAAGACCCAGTCTAGGCCCAATGTGGGATCAGATTCAAAATTCACCAATAGCAATTAGAAAGAAAGAATGGATTCATCACTCCTACAAACATCATCAGTTCATCACAAATGTTACCATCACTCGATCTTGTCCTTTTTCAACATGGCGAATGTCCTTTTAGTACTTAAAGAGGTCTGTTTTACTTGTGGAACACGTACTGCAAAATTTCCACTGACAGCACTTTGAACACATCATTTATGTCTCTTTCAGACATTCGGGTCGATCATATTCAAGAATGTTGTGGGGAGTTGTAAGTCTAGTTGAGGCCACCCATGAAGCCCATCTGTTGGTAACATTCATTTGATACCAGATGTCACGAAGCAAGCCTATCATTACCCTAAACTGATATCAATGGTATATTAGTTAAGATTAATGTTAGTTTATCTATGCTGTTACTTAGCTGATTAACAATTTTTGCCATAAAACACCATAACATGGAGTGTGAACATGCATGGATGTAAAAGATGGCATGCTGATGAGGGGAGCACCGAGTATATCAGCTCGACCTCATTGACCCACCTTCGACCTCTATTCAAATGATATAAAATTGGACTATGAAAACCATTTTGCACCCAAGAACATAGAAATACAGAGATGGACATTTACCCTTTTACCGCACTAATATATATTTTGCCCCTCATTTTAGCTCAAATGCTGAGAATGGTTTTTATTTGCTTTGTTAGGCCTCATTTCTTTTGGACACCGGTTCCTGACTTTGGAGGAGTTGGCACTCATCTGAAACCATCTCATTTGCAAATGCCTTTTCAAACTTTTAACACTAACTTTTTTATTTAACCTCAAACTTAAATCCAGTTTCGTTGCATGGTTTCACATAACTTTTATTGATTGATCTCCACTTAACGAACAGGGACTCCGGACACGTGGACTATACCATACAAGAATGATGATGTGAACATACATACAGATGGTGAGGTAATATTAAACCCAATCATGCTTCCATTTTGAATCTCGAATCAAACACAATCTCTACTCATATTGCAAGTCTACAAGGAAAACAGATTATCGGCAATATGACCATTGTACATGGATGAGTACGCAGCAGACACTGAACAAAATAATTCGAGTCAAATCCAACTGGTACAGTAACAAACAAACTTATCATACAAAATTTACAAAGGTATAACTATTCATATCAAGTTTCAAAGTTTTGCTCCCAAATTATAATGTTTTAGCTCACAGTAATCATGTCTTGAAGCCCTTCTCTAGTTCCTGGGCATCTAATTTCTTCCATAGGAACACAGCCTCGTTTACCCTTGGTTCTTCAGGGTTGCACACCCGATCTGGTGAGCCTCAAAATATGTCATGTACCACTGTTTACTAAGGTGCAAATATTATAAATGTCAGAATTGACATTCTTGGAAGATGATGCATTGAATGTATAGCAAATGAAGAATAAATTGTGCTAAAGTGATGATGTATGTCAATATCCAAACAACTAACACAATTTTTTAACTGGAAACAGAGGGGTGCGCCATGCCCAAGCAGTAGTGTAACCCTAAGGCGACACCTGAGAAACCCAATAGCAAGCTACCGTAATGGCTTCTCCCCCTTAAAAAATAAGATTAATATCGAGTGAGTCGATGACTCACATATCAGATATTAGATATTAAACTGATAAGAACATATACTACACTTGATCTTAGCCAAAAGGCCGAGAAAGGTATGATTATTACTTTGTTGGGAGTTGGCTTATATAGGGAATTTTCGAGTCTCATTTATCTTTTACTTAGACGATGTGGGATTCTCAGTCACTTCATTTATTGATTCTTCTGCTTTCAACCCAAAGGTAAATTAAAGAAAAACTTGGGAGATGAAACTGGATCCCACCATCTCATAAAGAACCAAAATCTATTGTTTTACATTATAGAAAAAATATACGAATTATAGAAAAATGACAAGCTCGTTAATGCCTGTGTAAATCAGAGGTTGGATCGAACTAGTAATATGTTACGTAAACTTGACAGAGGATGAAGAAGACATTGGGGCAAACTTTCTCTCTTAATTTCTGCACACACAAGAATACAAAATAATAGTCTACTTAATAGAACTAATCTGCTACGAACTAAGGATAACTTCCCACGTTCCAACCAAACAAAACAAACAAGAACTTAGTGGCCAACATGGCCTTGATTCGGTCAAACAAAAACAACTAAACAGAAACATAAATAACCACGGTCTTTATTCTGGATTATGCCAACATTTTCCCCCTTAATCCAGAATCAGACAAACTCTGCACTCCCAGCAGTCTCCTCATCTCTATAAACTGAAGTCGAGCCAACGGTTTTGTAAGAATGTCAGCTCTTTGTTCCTTGCTGCAAACATGCTTAACAATCACATCTCCACGTTCAACACATGTTGCACTGGTTGCAGCCATAAACTCTGCTTCGCATGAGGAGAGTGCCACACAGTGTTGTTTTTTTGAGCCCCAAGTAATCAAGTTTTCATTCAAGTAAAATGCCATTCCACCAGTACTTCGTCTATCTTCCACATCTCTTGCATGATTGCTGTCAGAATATCTTATAATTGCATCATCTTTATGTTCCTTCACATAAACAAGACCATAGTCAACCGTTCCTTTAACGTACCGCAAAATCCTCTTCACAGCCTGCATGTGTTTAAGAGTGGGTTTCTCCATAAATCGACTCACTATTCCGACAGCATAACAAATGTCAGGCCGGGTGTGAGTTAGATATCTTAAGCCACCAACGATGCTTCGAAACAGTGTAGGATCCACAAGTACTCCACCCTCATCCTTTGTTAATTCTTCTTTATGATCCATTGGAAATTGTGATGGATTACAATCTACCAACCCTGCCTTTGACAGCACATTCTTCGCATAGGCTGTTTGCTTGAGACTTATCCCATCCTTGTGCTGTGCCACTTCAATTCCCAAATAGTATGAAAGCAATCCAAGATCACTCATCTCGAACTCCCTGCTCATTTGTTGTTTGAAGTGCTTGACATCCCTTTTGCAATTTCCTGTGACAATTAAATCATCAACATAAACCCCGACTATTAAGGTGTTACCTTCCATCTTTCTTGTGTAAACAGCATACTCCAGCCCACATCTCACAAACTTCAGTCCTTTTTAGGCACCTGTCCAATCTTGAGTTCCATGCTCTAGGGGCTTGACGAAGCCCGTAGAGTGCCTTCGACAACTTATACACCTTTTCTGGATGGTTTGTATTCACATCTCCCTCAGGTTGAGTGACATATACTTCCTCATTTAATGTCCCATTTAGAAATGCTGACTTCACATCTAAATGATGTACTTTCCATCCGTGTGAGCCAGAAAGGGGCTAATATGATCCGAATCGTTTCGAGTCGAGCAACCGGTGCGAAAACCTCCTCGAAATCAATCCCGGGTTTTTGAACGTAACCTTTTGTGACTAGTCTCGCTTTGTGCTTTAGTATCTTACCACTTGGATCCCTTTTCAACTTGTAAACCCACTTCAGTCCAATAGGCTCACGACCTGATGGTAAATTAACCAGACTCCAAGTTTGGTTCTTTTCAATCGCTTCCAACTCTACCTTCATTGCTTTCCTCCATTCTGTCTTCCTGGCAGCGCTGGTGTATGAGGTGGGTTCGTCATCATCACGCATGAAAAACAACTCATCAGTCTCTTCATACAATTCTTCAAGAGATCGATACCTCTTGGGTGCACCACCTCCTGTTGAGCTTGAAGTGGTGCTTGATGAATCAAGTGAAGTGACAGGTGAATCGGCTGGGGTTTGAGGAGCTTCTTCATCACTTAACTCATCGATACCATCAGACACCTCTACGGTTTCATCGCTTTCTGTTTCTAAGTCAAGATTCTCATTACTCCCATTACTATAACCTTCAAGAGTGAAGGTAGCATCCAGATTTCCTTTGAACATGATTGCATCTTCCCATGGCCATGCCTTGTGTTCCTCAAAATGTACATCCCTACTAACTCGTATTCGGCCCAAAACTGGATCGAGAAGTCGATAAGCCTTGCTACCTTTTTAGGTTACAAGATGAACTAACATTTCACTCCGGCTATCAAGCTTTTGATGTTGCCCTCTTAGTACCTTCGAGTGTGCAACACAACCGAATACTCTAAGATGCCCAAGGTTAGGTCTCTTCCCAGACCATGCTTCGTAGGGTGTTTTGTCATCCAGAGCTTTTGTGGAGACCTGATTCAGTATGTAAACGGCCTGCCGAACTGCTTCTCCCCATAGTACTTGAGGTACTTTCATATACTTGATCATACTTCTCGCCATCTCAATTACCATTCGATTCCGCCTTTCAACCACACCATTCTGCTGTGGAGAGTATGGCGCTGAAAAATGACGTTTTAAACCCGTTTCATCACAATACTTCATGAATGATTTTGAAAGGAATTCACCCCCACGATCAGACCCTAGAGTTTTAACCTTTTCACCTGTTTCATTCTCAACTAACAAACGAAATTTCTGAAAGGAACTAAGTGCCTCATCCTTTGATTTTAATAGATAAATCCACATCACACGACTAAAATCGTCAATGAGTAAAAGGAAGTAACGGTTACCCGAGGCTGTAGGTGGTGTGATCGGCCCATATAAGTCGGCATGAATGAGTTCCAATCACGTTTTTGCTCTGTAACTTGCCTGTGCTGGAAAAGAACTTCGGGTCTGTTTTCCTTCTAAACAGCTCTTGCACAACGTCGCGGGTTGCTCGATCTTATCCAATCCGCTTACCATGTCTTTGTCATGCATCTGCTTCAACTTCTGGAAATTAACATGGCCTAAGCGTGTGTGCCACAACCACGTTGAATCCTGTCGTCCACTTAGCAAGCAGTGTGGCTCGACTTGGTTCAACTCAATCTTGTACAACCGGTTTTCAGAGCGACTTACTTTCATTAGCAATCTTCCTCCCTTATCATGAACCCACAAATAGTCACCAAACATGAGAATTTTATTTCCTTCTTCTGCTAGTTGCCCAAGGCTTATGATATTGTTACACAAGCTTGGGATGTGGTACACCCCTCGCATCATTCGCTTCTCGCCAGTTTTACTCATAAATATGATGGAGCCCTTTCCCTCAATTCGTACTTTTGAACCATCACCAAAACGCACATAGCCCTGTACAGATCTGTCCAAACTCGAAAATTTTGCTTTGTCACCCGTCATATGGTTGCTTGCTCCGTTATCTAAGTACCAAACCTTTGTAGTACATACTTCTTCATTCGAGCAACTCAACTTTGGCGTCACATGTTTCTCATTTAAATACACCTCTTCAATCACTTCCTGGATGGTGTTCGTGGCAGCAAGCAGAAGAGCTGGTTCATTATCTTCCTTTGTTAAATGGGCCTCTTGATTCCTCTCCTTGCGTGGATTCTTGCATTCGAATGCAAAATGACCAAAGCCTTGGCAATTGTAACACTGAAACTTACTTTTGTCACGCCCATTATGTGGTCCCCAGTTTCCAGTTCTTTGCTGTTGAAAGCCACCTCTACCACGGCCTCCACGACCACCAAAAGTCATACCTCTGCCACGTCCTCTTCCCCGGCCTCGCGATCCACTGCCTCCTCCACGATATGTCTTGTCTTGAGACTTCAATTCTTCGTCTTGCTTCTTACTTCTTTGTACCCAATCCTGGTGGGTCAGAAGTAGTTTTTTCTCCTCACCCTCGATGTGACTTCGCACTCTCTCTTCGTGTGCTTTCAGCCTTCCGATGACCTCCTCAACAGACATCGTGTCTAGGTCCGCAAATTGCTCAATAGTAGAGGCGAGTTGCAGAAACCTAGACGGTACTGCTCGTAACAACTTCTTTACCACATAAGCGTCGTCGACCTTGTCTCCCAGGGCACGAATATTGCTCACGATGTTGTTCACCTTCACGGCAAAATCATCAACAGTCTTTGTTTCCTTCATACTCAGAGTTTCGAAATCTGCTTTCAGGGTTTGCACCCTCGCTGTTCTAACTCTTTCTGCCCCCATGAACTGTTGGGAATGCCATGACCATTCCATTTGTTGCAAATAATCTTCGAATATGCAGACATGTTTTGTGCAGCAATTTGTCTGTGCAGTGTGTCGATGATGAAAGGGAAACAGAAACAGAAAGAAAGAAAATGACAGTTACAGAAATAAAACTTTTATTATCAACACACTAACAATTACAACATAATTAATCCTATTTATACTAAATGAATCGGTGCTTCAATCAACATAACTATTCGAGAATGGTTGCACCGGTTCTAAATGTCATAACTGTCATTAACTACCTTTTAATATCTGGTTTTATATATAACCGAGATATTTTACATAATAAATACACACTTATATATAACATAATCAATATAAGGTTTTAATACTTAACAAGGATTTCCAACATTCACCCCCTAAGTATAAAACCTTCAATTTCGCAATCTTCAAATTTCAATCGATGATGACATAATCATCATTACTAACAGTGCTGTGATGTAGTTCTTGTTCAGCTTCAAAAACATCTTCAAACATTGCTTCTCCATTGATCATCTCCTCTTCATTAGAGTCCACACTTTCATCTTCAAAACATACTAACAATGTTTCTTCATCATCAAATACAATTTTGCCCATTCCTTTCTCATTTGCAACATCTTCATGTATCCCATCTTTGGTTCCATTGTGCTTAGCCTCTTCTCTTGGCAACTCTCTTGCCAACATTCCACTAGTACCTTCGCAATCAGCATGTTGCTACTTTACCCTTCCTGGAATGGTCTTTAGCCACATTGTAGTAGGCTTCTACGAGGCTCAAGTGCGTAGCATAGCACTCCTCCAAAAACTCTGCACAATCAGTCGGGAACCCCATTGCTTGGGCTACAAACTTCCACTTTCTATTGCATACAACATGGGTATGTCCACCCAAACCTCTCACCGTCAAATAGAGGTCCAATAGGCAAATTATTGTTCCGTTAATTATCACAGGAAATGGTCTTTCAGTAATCTCCAAATAGTCTTTGTAAAACCACTTTACTACCTTTTCAAAATGATTTTTAACCAATTCCTTGTACTCCTCAATTATTTCAAGTTCATTCAACATGTCTAGAAAGTTAATGAAACTTTCAAATTCATACCTTGTTGGCACTCTTGGTGAATGATCAATGTGTTCCTGAACGGTATGCATCACACCTTCTACTGCATTCTTCTTGACAGCATCCAACTTTTCATTCTTGCTGTCATCATCAAACATGGGTTTCACTTCACATGTTGTACAACGAAAATCCACTTCAAATCCTTGGTGGGACAATTGATTTAAACTTAAGACGTTTAAACCAATGTTGGGTACATAATAAACTCCTGGAATCATCAATCTTTGAGTTTGAGTCTGAACATGTACATCTCCTATTCCTTGAATGTTCAAACCTTGCTGTCCTAAATCACTTGGTTCGCCCATAACATCCTTGAATCTAACAAACAAATTTTTATTTGGTGTCATGTGTCTTGAGTACACATTTGCAACGTACCATATATGATTCCAATCCCCTTTTTCAGTCCCTAAAACTTCCCAAGTTTCTCCTGGTACTACTACATCGAACAAATGCCAATTACTCCTTTCTGTGTCTTTCTTTCCTTTGGTTTCCAAGTGTGTCGCAGACTTCCCTGACTTAATTTCAAGTCTCCTGTTTCTTTCTGTGCAATTCCAGTATGCGTGTCCACGTTTATAACAAATGAAACATCTTGAACGCTTCATTTTGTTGGAAACAAAGCCTTTAATCTCACACAAAACACTCACGTATATGAAAATGAAAAGAAGAAAAGCAATTTGAGACTTTCACTTTGTTTGCGGAAGACTCTGCTTTTTTATCCCATATTAATAAACCAAAAACCAAAGGCCTATTTATAGCCTTTCAAATGAAATCACTAAACATAGAAAATAGGAAAAAGTCACACCTACTTTTTCCACATTGCTAAAGAATAGGTAAGTAATCTCAATCTTCTCAAGCTACTCCATGAAAATCGGTCAAGTATATACCTATTCAAACTTATTAATTATTAACTAAAACATTAAAACCTTAAATACTAAATAATTAAAATAACTCCAACCATGCAGATTTTAAAACTTGACCACGTGACCGATTAATTCCAACAATCTCTCCCTTAATCGGTCATTTGTGCATGGTATCGTACTCACAGTAGTGCCGGTTCCTCTTCGATCAAGTTTGCTTGATGGTTCCCCCACTTCGGACACTCCGATATGTAATGCCCAACCTCATTACACTTGTAGCATTTCACGTGGCTTTTGTCCCGTTGTACTCGACCATCTCCTCGACCTCTCCCGGACCCCCGACCTCCACCGCGGCCACGCCCATAGTCTTCACGATTCGAGTTTCCACAACCACAATGCTCACACCTATGATCCTTTCCTTCTGTTTTATCACCCGAAGTTGTAAATAAAAGTTGATTGAACTCAGTTTGGATCTCCTCAACCTTGATCCTTTCTTCATAAGCTTTAAGCCGACCCACCACATCGTCATAACCAATGGTTTTCAAGTCTACAACTTATCCTATAGAAGCCACCATATGAATGAAACGTTTAGGTAGACCATTAAGAAATCTTTTTACCAATTTTGTCTCTTCAATAGTCGAGCCAAGTGAGGCGGCTCGGGAAGCATACTCCGACAACTTGTTAGCAAAATCATCGATAACTTCTTGGTCCTTCATCTTGAGATTTTCAAACTCTCCCATTAGAGTTTGAAGCCTTGCCTCTCGGATTCGATCGGCACCCAAATGACGGGTTTTAAGAACATCCCACATTTCCTTTGCGGTTGTGAGATTCCCTATTTGCAGAATGTGATCTTCGGGTATGCTTTGATACAAGAGAGCCATTGCAATATTATTTTTCTTGGGATCCCGATTTGTTCCTGGTTCTATCATGTCCCACACTCCATGAACATTGAAAATAACCCGCATCCTCATGGCCCATACGGTGTAATTTGTGGATGACAACACCGGAAATTGAAGAGTTACGGTGTTGTTACCTTTGACGGTGTCCAAACTTTGATCCTTCGGTGCAGCCATTCTTGAGATTTACTGCACTACCAAGGTTAAATAATCAATAAAAACGCTGCTGAAATTATTACCTGCAATCACCTTTTGCTAACTTTCTCCTGCTGTTTAGTTCCTTTGATTAACACCTTCTGGTTGCTAAATGCCCCTCTGTTCTTCGATCAACACAACTGGGTTAACAAGCCCGCTGATTTTGGCCGAAATCACGACTTGTCTCCGCTACCCTTTTGATCCCCTAGAACATCAACCTTAGAGACCCACGATTAGAATACAGACACCTTCACTTGAACCTGGCTCTGATACCAAATGTTGGAAACAAAGCCTTTAATCTCACACAAAACACTCACGTATATGAAAATGAAAAGAAGAAAAGTAATTTGAGACTTTCACTTTGTTTGCAGAAGACTCTGCTTTTTTATCCCATATTAATAAACCAAAAACCAAAGGCCTATTTATAGCCTTTCAAATGAAATCACTAAACATTGAAAATAGGAAAAAGTCACACCTACTTTTTCCACCTTGCTAAAGAATAGGTAAGTAATCTCAATCTTCTCAAGCTACTCCATGAAAATCGGTCAAGTATATACCTATTCAAACTTATTAATTATTAACTAAAACATTAAAACCTTAAATACTAAATAATTAAAATAACTCCAACCATGCAGATTTTAAAACTTGACCACGTGACCGATTAATTCCAACACATTTTCCTTTTGTTCATAGTACCAGTGTTTGATTCTACCTTCTGATAGAAGATTGGAGCGGCTTGAGTCTATACTATATAATATACGCGTACGCGATTTTAGTAGCTTTTTGAATATATATTATCCTTGGATGCGGAAGTCACCTTTCTCTTTCCCATTGGGTAGTCACTCTAAAAAAGATTCTCTTGATCCATCAAATCTAACTTCCGAATCACATCTCTTCTCCTTTGTTGCCAAAAACGATCATCACATGATTTGCTGTTTAAACTTCGAGTCTTTGGTTCACAGGCCTTCAGGATCCCCCTGTTGCTCTGATACCATTTGTTGGGAATGCCATGACCATTCCATTTGTTGCAAATAATCTTCGAATATGCAGACATGTTTTGTGCAGCAATTTGTCTGTGCAGTGTCGATGATGAAAGGGAAACAGAAACAGAAAGAAAGAAAATGACAGTTACAGAAATAAAACTTTTATTTTCAACACACTAACAATTACAACATAATTAATCCTATTTATACTAAATGAATCGGTGCTTCAATCAACATAACTATTCCAGAATGGTTGCACCGGTTCTAAATGTCATAACTGTCATTAACTACCTTTTAATATCTGGTTTTATATATAACCGAGATATTTTACATAATAAATACACACTTATATATAACATAATTAATATAAGGTTTTAATACTTAACAAGGATTTCCAACATGAACATGGTCTTCAGCGCTTCCCATGCTTCCTTGGCCGTTTGCTTCGCTGCCAACGACAGTAGCAAGTCTTCGGGTATCCCTTGGTAAATGGCCGCCAATGCCATCTTGTCCTTCTTAACTTCGACAACAGTATTCGTGATTCTGGGTTCAACGGCATCCCAGACGCCTTGTGCTTCCATAAAGACCTTCATTTTAATAGCCCAGGCGGCATAGTTGTTTCTCGACAGCATAGGATAGTGAAGCGTCACCAGTCCATCCTTCTCATGCTTGTCGTTCTTGTCTCCCATATTTGTTGCCGGGGATGTTGAATCGTGGAAGGCACCAACCTAGCGCTCTGATACCAAATGTAAATCAGAGGTTGGATCGAACTAGTAATATGTTACGTAAACTTGACAGAGGATGAAGAAGACATTGGGGCAAACTTTCTCTCTTAATTTCTGCGCACACAAGAATACAAAATAATAGTCTACTTAATAGAACTAATCTGCTACGAACTAAGGATAACTTCCCACGTTCCAACCAAATAAAACAAACAAGAACTTAGTAGCCAACATGGCCTTGATTGGGTCAAACAAAAACAACTAAACAGAAACATAAATAACCACCGTCTTTATTCTGGATTATGCCAACAGCCTGAACATGCTATAATTGAAACCCGGGCTTGGCTAGTGAAGATCGACTCTCTCCCATAAAAAAAAAAAAAGAAAAATATTAGTACTGAAATCTGTCAGCTACACATCAGTGCTGTTTCCTACTTTCCTAGAAATGTTGATGAAAGCACAAATTGCATAATGAAGTGGTAGTTGCTTAAACTAGATGAGCGAAACCTGTTTATTACGCATGTACCTCTCTCTATTCTGCATAACTAAACAGGAACTCAGTTGAATGATGATCAAAGAGACTGAATTTTATATGCTTCTAGATCAGAGACAGCAAAGTCAGCAACATTACAGAGCTAAACGTCACCAATCGTCTAAACCTATTCAGATTGGTTTAATTAATTACAAGTGAGATTTAAACTACATTTATTTGAAGAATATAGAAAAACGATAGTAATAACAGTTTAAACTGGTAATGGAGGGGCATGCCAAGGCCAAGCACTAGTGCAACACTAGAGCAACACATGAGAGACCCAGTAGCAAGCAACACTAGCCCAACACTAGCCAAACACATGACTATATGGGCTATATGGAGATGGAGGAACTGTATTCGAACTGCGGCAGATGACCAAATGTTGGATATTCAAACGGAAGACATTTTTCCAGCAATTCAAAAACCTGGTTTAATTACCTTGTATCGAAACCTTGTCGGAAACCTTGTTTGACTAAACAAGCTTTGAACCTATCAATTGACCCATCAACTTTCATCTTCTTTTTGAAGATCCATTTGCAACCCAAAGGTTTACAATTGGGTGGCAAATCAAAAATCTCCCAAGTGTTGTTACCCATTATGGAATCCATTTCATCATTGATGGCTTCTTTCCAAAATGCAACATCTTGAAATTTCATAGCTTCTTCGTATGTCATAGGATCATCCTCTATATGAAAACAATAAGAGTATTGAGATTGAATATTATCTTGTGATCCTTCAACCAAATAAAGTTGAAAATCCGAGCCAAAAGACTTGGGTTTTCGAACTCTATCACTTCTACGAAGTTCCGGTGTCTTTTTAGTGGTTTCAACTAAAGATTCAACCTCCTTGGTAACACTTATACTAGCATTTGCAATTGGCACCTGATATGACATCTTTTGTATATATTTTTCGTATCATTTTGTCTTACATTCTGGCGGTTTTTGCTTCGATTTATGTAGAAGTGGTACTGATTTGCTTCATATTTTATATTTCGTAGGTTTGAAGCCGCCATGTTGCCAAAATGATGGAAAATGAAGTGAAAACGATGAATCTACGGGCTTAGCCGATCTCCTCTGAAGCTATATTGCATTTTGCTACACGTCATGACCACGACCTGACCCAAGATCGTGATCACGACATCTTGTCGTGACCACGACACATCAGATATATAAAGAGAGCAGCGACTAATTTAGGATAATGTTCATTTTTATCTTAGTATAGCCGCAATTTTCACACACTTTAAGGTGCGATTAGTAGGTGTAAGTAGGGTTTTCGTTTTTCAAGCATAGTTAGGGTTAGATTAGCTCAAGCATTCGGTTTTCCTTGGTGATTCAAGCATTCGGTTACGATTTCTTCACCTAGTTCATCATCTTTAGCTACGGTTTTGGTACAATCTTTCTTTAAACTTTCTGAAATGGTTTTGTTTAGTTGAGATTTTGTTTATTTTATTGTTATTAGCATGATTAGTGAGTAGTTTTGTTAACACTCACTTGGATTTTGTTTCTTGATGGATATATGAAAAGATTTAGATGTTTTAGTTGGAAAAGTGTATGTCTCAATTGTGTATGATTTAATTGATGCATTGGAATTAACAAAATCAGTGTTAAGTTTGATTTTCTAGCATTATTGTGATCATGAGAATTGAATTTAAATGCTGATTTTTACAAACTTTATCAAATTTGTGTGATTTGTTAGTTTGTTGCCATTTCTAGCATTATTGTGATTATCATATGGTGACTAGTTGATAAATTGTGAAATTATTGCATGAAATTGATCCTTAGAATTATTGTGATCATAGGGTTAATTTGATATTTAAGTTCCATGAATATGATATGTGTTTGTTCGATTAAAATGAATGTTTGAAACTGATTCCGAGCGCTTGACGTGTAGAAAGTTTTGGTTTTAAAAGTTAGTTTTAGTTGGTTGATTCTTTCGTAAAATGCATGTTTTCGCTAGTTTTATGGGGTTGGGGAATACTGGAGAACTCCATACTTGATTCCTAGAATTAGTGGGATGTGTTCTTAAATTGTCTTGTACGCACTTGATACATTTGTGCTTTAAATGTTAAAACGGTTGGATTTAGTTCTAACTTGTTTCTGTTTTCAACTAAAACATCCTAAGAGTTTATTCACTTAGTTCCTTTTCATAAATCCTAAAGAACAATTCCAAGTGGGTGTTGCTTTTATTATTTGATCTTTATCTTGTTTATTTGCTTTTGATAATTTAGATCATCATAGTCCGTCTTTATATCTCATTTTAGTTTAAGTATCTTAGTTTATCTTAGGTGAATTCATGCATTTCGTAGTTTAGTTTAGTTTAGTTTGTAGGTAATCCATCATTTTCCCCTTTTAAGTGGCTAGATTTTAGTGATAATCTAGTATCGGTATCTCGATCCTTTTTGTCATTCCCTGAGTTCGATAATTCCCGAGGTCAGCTTCTAGCTATACTATCTACGACTGGTAGGTATAACTTAGGCTTTCTTCATTCTTTTGATTTTAATAGCCAAATCTATGAAGATCAGCACCAAGTCCTTTGGTCTAACAATTGACGAGAATCTTGTCTTATCAAACATTGCATCACTTGATTCCATAACCGTATGAATCGAAATGAAATCATTAGGTTCAATCACATAGAATCTATAGGCCTTGGAATGCTCCGCATATCCAATAAAAATGCAATCAAGACCCCTTTCAAACCAAGAGAAAAAATGATTTTCAATATTTAGATGAATGGGTGAATTTTTATAAAACATATGCACGTTTGGCTGGATTCGATACACGTTTATCAACTCTAAAAAGAGGAGTTAAAGGAGAAGAAAGAATGAGGGCAGTGGTATGTAACAAAGAAGGAATGCCTGAAAAATCAAAACACAGCAGCTTAGAAGGAAAGAAGCAACAACAGCTTAGAAGGAAAGAAGCAACATCAGCGTGTGGTACCTTCAGCTAAGAGTGATTGCAAAGCACAAATACGATTCCATATAACAAATGAAGGGAAGTTTGAGGTTTACAAATTTAAAGAGCCCCACAATCACTGTCTTGTGTCATCCGTTGATGCATATCTCATGTGATCATCAAGGAAGCTAAACTTTGAACAACAAATAATAATTCAAAAGGCATCCAACACAAATATCAGTGTTGTAAATATCCACAAGATATGCAAAGAGCTATCTGGAGGATACCCTTATGTTGGGGCAACAAGGACAGATTTCAAGAATTTTAAAAGAGACTTAAACTGCTCTGTTGGGGGTAGTGACACACAAATGATTGTTGAAAAGTATACAAAGAAATCAGAAATATTAAAGACTTTCATTTTCACCACTTAATAAAATATGATGGCTTCTTAAATGCAATATTTTGGGCAGATAAAGTAGAAGTGGCAAACTATGTTGCTTTGGGTGACATAGTGTCTTTCGATACAACATACAACACAAACAAGTAAGTATATGGTTAAAATGTTAATTGTTCATATGAAATTAGGAACTGAACAATTAGAGCACACTGATATAATAACTCAAAGTGAATGTGAATGCTCAAATATTGTATGTGAATGAACAAATATTTAACTGATCATTCACCTTTCACATTACTCATTTCACCATTCACATTAGATGAAAGAAGAATCAGAATGTGGATTTCAGTAACGTATATGATTTTATAGTTAATGTGAATATTTAAATATGTATTCTCAATAATTATTTTCAGGTATGATATGGTTCTTGTCCCATTCACTAGTATTAACAACCATAAAAAGTGTTTCATTTGGCACTGGGATGCTAAGTAAGGAGGATATAAAATCATACAAATGGCTACTCAGTGCATCTCTATGACATTAGAGAAGAGTGGATACCTGCATTTTTCGAGACATTCCAATGTCGGGATTGATGAGAACAACGTCTTTAATGGAGGGACAAAACAACACTAGATCAACCAATTCATCAACAATATTGATAGGAGTATATGTAGATAACCTGATAATTACCGGGACACCAAGAGAGGAAATTGATCTATTCAAAGATTTAGTGAAGGATAAGTTTGAGATGAGTGATCTCGGCTTATTAGCCTACTATCTCGGAATTTAAGTTATGCTAAGTTATGGCAAGATTTCAATAAAATAAACATTGTTGATAGGAGTATATGTAGATGACCTGATAATTACCGGGCCACCAAGAGAGGAAATTGATCTCTTCAAAGATCAAATGAAGGATAAGTTTGAGATGAGTGATCTCGGCTTATTAGCCTACTATCTCGGAATTTAAGTCATGCTAAGTTATGGCAAGATTTCAATAAAACAAACAGGCTACACAAATAAGATACTCAAAGATGCATGTATGCTAGACTGCAATGATGCAAAAATACTTATGGAACCAGGACTTAAATTGACCAAATATTCAAAAGGAACGTATGTAGATGCCACAGAATATCGAAGCATAATTGGATGTTTACGATATTTACTACATACAAGACACAACCTAAGTTACTTAGTTGGATTACTTAGTCGTTTCATGCAAGAACCTCAGCAACAACATATGAAAGCTATTAAACAAATATTAAGGCACATCAAAGGAACTAAAGATCATGGAATAACTTATGGATACAAAGGAGGAAACAACATAAAAGGTTATAATGACAACAATTATGACATTGATACTGTAACAACCTAACTTTTGTCAAGCATGTAAACATCTGATTTTGAGATAATAATGTAATTTTATTACATTATTTATGATGTAAGTTATTTAAGTTTGAAGTTATTTACTTAAATTATTTATATATGTTATGAAAAATTATAAGTGATTATGAATTATTAAGATGAGTAAAATAAAAGAGATATAAAATACAAAAGTTTAGTGGGTTAAATACACAAATAAATAAATGAAATATATATACTAGATTAATGATCATTAAAACATCATTTAATAGAAATCACTCTCTCTCTCTAACTTCTCTCTAAAACATACGGATTTCTCACAAATCCATCAAAAGTTCCATAAAATCGGCATTAAATTGAAGATTAAAGCAAAGAAGAAGTTACAATTATCATCAAACAATTGGAATCTACAAGATTTGAGGTAAAAATCTCTTTAATTTCAAAATTTATGTATGTTTTGGTACGGTTTTGTGTAAAACCGAAAATAAGAATTCAAAACATGAATTTTTGAGTTGCATGTCTAAGATTCTAATGAATTATGATGAATTTAAGTTAATAGATGCTAAAGAAACAAAGATTATGGTTTGAATCATCCAGAATGTGAAGAAATCGGAATTTTTGATGAAAACATGTTCTTGGCAAAATATCATATTTTGGATGATTTTGATCAAATTATAGTGTTTTTGATAGGAGAAAATGTATAAAATTAACCCAATTATGATAACAAATCATAATCTCAAGTTGCATGTTAATAAAATGTGTTTTTAGTAATTTTTGTAATAAAATCCGTATGAAGAACACCAAAACAAATCTGGAAATTTATGAACATGAAGGATCCGAATTCGGATATGTCCGAATTCGGATGATGCACCACTTCGGTTCCAATATTTCGGATAATAAAATCATTATTTTATTAAGTGATGGTCCGAACTCGGATGACCCGAGTTCGGATGGTACCAATTCGGATGTTAAACTACTTTCAGACACATAATAATTCGGATATACCATGTCCTAATTCGGATGGTGTCCATTTCGGACCAATGATTCGGTTCGGATATCATGCTATTTCGGAGGCCTTCAAATTCGGTTCATATGTCCTCAATTCGGATAGGTTCAATTCGGATTTCAGATTTCGGATGGGGTACATGGATCCGAATTCGGTTGGCTAGTTCGGTTCGGATAGATCCGGATCCGGATGATCCGAATCCGGGTGTATCCGAAATAGAGGGATCCGAAACCTAGCATTTATATAATTGATATTTACTGAATGATTATATACATTGTTAAATGTATAAATAAAGGACTTTTTGAGAAATATTGAGACAGAGAATAAATTGAGAATAAAGAAATTATCAGAATCAGATAGAATTACAGATTTCAATGACCAAAAGAAATAATGAAATTCCATGATAATGATGATGATAAAGATGATGAAGTTAACATGATTTTATCATGAATGAATTTGAACAGGTTCAGTATATTCTGAACAAAGATTTAAAGACTTAAAGACTTAAAAGCGGGTCAGAGACTTGATTTGACAAAGAACAGAATTGACAAGATAAAATCCTGAGATAACTCAGGTGGCAGATTCTTAAATCTGTTTGACCAAGACCCAGACCTGTGAGTTATAGATATTCAAATTGAACATGCACAGATCCGGTTGAGATATATTGATGCTGTTACATTTATTGACATTCATTTATCAGCTGGATTGAGACCTGTGCACACCATGGATGGGTGTTGCCCAGTGAATCATGATAGCTATTTGCTTATCTTTTCAGATTGTATTTAATATTATCTCAGACTTTGCTTTATGATTCGTTGCTATCATGACTCCTAAGACATATGCTTACATCATTGATCAGACTTTTGATAAGATTGATTCAGCTTGATTAGCCCTTATGGTCTATTGTTCAAGACCCGGCTATTTCACCAGTTCTTATGAACTTGGTAATGACCTCCGATGTTCCGCCATATTGACTTACTGGTAGCTAGCCCAGTATGTGGCTGATCCCCACGATATAAGCGTGAGTGTGGCTTGAACATCATCCGATTCTATGATTCTATATCTCAATCATGAGGGCTGTAGCGGCAGCCAAGACATATCACGCTTAGATTTATGACTCCGCTTGACACGCATGTTGATATTGAAAATCTATAAACTCACTAAGCTTTGCTTACAGATGTTGCATTAATATTTTACAGGAAAAGCCAAAGGAAAATCACCTGCAGGACCTAGTGCATAGGTCATCAAAGATCCAAGTTTTGAAGCTTTCTTAGACCACTACTCAACAAACTTTCTGGTACTGATTGGAAGACAGCAAATGTGGTGGTTCTGGGTAGACTTGATGTGATGTATGATGTTATGACTAGATTAGATGTTACCCTTTTATAACTTTATTCTGAAATATGTAACTTAAATCCTAATCTGTAATGTACATGTAATTTCATTATTCCGCAATTTAATTACCCTATCTTAGTATGATTGATATCGTGTTGCATGAATTGGGACCTAGACTCTGAGGACTGACCCGGAAGGGGAGGTCTTCACAGGATGGTATCAGAGCACTAGTTTGAGTGAATCAAGTATTACGTGAGTATACTTGATCTCAAACTGAAGCAATACATATGTATCAATCATTTAGGTGGTTTGAACTGAGATAGGATGTACAGACTGTTAGGATGGGAAAAAGGGTACATAGATCTAAGCCTATAAACTGATAGTTAATTGATTTTTAATTTTCAGTAGAAGATGTCAGGATCAGGATCAGGTGATATTCCCAACAATATGACCCAACAACAAATGTTTGAAATGATGCAACAATTTCTAGCCCAACACTCAGAACAACAAAACAAAATGATGCAAGAACAGTTTCGTGCCAGAGATGAGGCCGAAGCTAAAAGACGTGAAGATAAGAAAAATAAGAGAAAAGAAAAGCAAGTTCAGACCAATGAATCTGATTCTGATAATTCAAATCCCGATGCCCAAATTGCTCAGCCTAAAGGCTGCAAATTTAAAGATTTTAAAGCGAGCGGTGCCCTGAATTTCGAGGGTACTGTGGATCCGATTCAGGCGATGGATTGGATCAGTCATACGGAAGAAATTTTTAGAATCTCTGACTGTTTAGATTCTAAGAAAGTAAGCTATGCGTCTGCACTATTTGTTGGAGCTGCCCGTGCCTGGTGGAAAACCCAGCGAAGTATCTATGGTGAGGAGGTGATTCAGACTTTAGAATGGGAGCAGTTTCTTGAAATGTTCAATGCAAAGTACTGCCCGGTCGACCAGCGAGATAAAATGGAAGTACAACTGATGCAGCTGACTCAGGGAACGAAGACAGTCGACGAATATGAGCACGAGTTTTCGCGATTATGCGGTTATTCTTCATACCAAGTTGCTACCAAAGAGAGAAAGATGAATAGATTTCGTGTAGGACTCAATCCTAGATATCGACATCCCATGAGCGCGATCAAATACAAGAGTTACTTGGAAATGGTAGAAGCGGCTAGACAAATCGAGCGAGGTTACTTAGAGTACGGCGATCAGCTATACGCTCCGTCTACTAACCCGATGAATCCGTCTCCTCCAAAGAAACAGCGATTTGGCAGATTCTTTAAGCCAAATAAATCTCAGTCTCAGCAATCCTATCAGCATAGTTCACAACCGAAAGCGCATGCCTACTCACTGACAAACGAGCCGCGATTCTACAAGAGATGCAGAAAGTCTCACATGGGACTATGTAATCCGGATGACGTTACTTGCTTCGCGTGTAACATGATCGGTCATAGTAGTGAAGAATGTCCACAGCAGGGACGTGGATGTGCGAAATGTGGAAAGAGAGGGCACTTCATGTATCAGTGTCGTAGCGGACCACGTTATCAGCCACAGTCATCAGCTGGAGGGTCGACAGTTAAAAGTTCTGCTGCAACACCAACTGCAAGGACACGTGCGTTCCAAATAACGGCTGAAGAGGCGAGAGAAACACCTGACGTAGTCACCGGTACGTTTCTGTTAAATACGATACCTGCTCGCGTATTATTTGATTCTGGCGCTAGTCGTTCTTTCATATCGACATCTTTTGCTCAAAGATTATATAAGTCCCCGTCAAAGCTTCCTGTTGTCCTTGACATTGAGACAGCCAGTAATAGTTATGTTATGGCTGATTCTGTTTATCGTAACTGCACTCTACTTGTCAATAACATCGTATTCAACCTCGACCTTATCCCGATTCCGTTGAAAGAGTTTGACGTCATCATCGGCATGGACTGGCTAATGAATAACGAGGCTACAATCGTCTGCAATCGGCGAATCATCAGAATTAGGTCTTCAGACGGCCGAGTATTGGAAATCAAAGGCGAAAAGTGAAAAGGTGATCATTGCTTTATTTCTGTTGATAAAGCGTATAAGTATCTATCTAAGGGTCACGAATCGTATTTATGCTATGTCTCATCTGAATCTAACTCTGAAGCCCAAAAGAAATCTTTATCCGATATCCCTATCGTCTGTGAGTTCCCAGACGTGTTTCCTGACGATATTTCTGGAGTGCCACCGGAACGTCAAGTCGAATTCGGCATTGACTTAGTTCTTGGTGCGGCTCCCATTGCCAAAGCTCCCTACAGACTTGCACCTGCAGAAATGCAGGAAATGTCAAAGCAGTTGCAAGAGCTGTTAGAGAAGGGTTTTATACGACCGAGTTCATCTCCGTGGGGTGCACCTGTCTTATTCGTTAAGAAGAAAGACGGAACTTTTCGAATGTGCATCGACTACCGCGAGTTGAACAAGGTTACAATCAAGAATAAGTATCCTCTGCCCAGAATCGATGATCTGTTTGATCAGTTACAAGGAGCCAGTTACTTTTCGAAAATAGATCTCCGATCTGGGTATCATCAGTTAAAAGTCAGAGAAGAAGATGTTCCAAAGACAGCTTTCCGTACAAGATACGGTCATTACGAATTTCTCGTAATGCCGTTTGGATTAACGAATGCACCAGCGGCGTTCATGGACCTCATGAATCGCGTGTGCAGACCAATGTTGGATAAATCAGTTATCGTATTCATAGACGATATTCTGATTTACTCCAAAACGGAGGCTGATCATTCTATTCATCTGCGACAATTGCTAGAGTTATTAAGAAAAGAAAGACTCTATGCAAAGTTTTCTAAAGTGCGAATTCTGGCTCAGACAGGTATAATCTCTAATATATATGTCATGAGCTGTTTCCTTAACTATTCTTTGATTCACCTCAGAATTTGAATTTCTATCTTGATTCTTATAGATCCAGTTCCTTGGCCATGTTGTTTCTGGCGAAGGAATTTCCGTTGATCCTTCGAAAGTCGAGGCCGTTCAGAAATGGCAAACGCCTCGTAATGCCTCAGAAATCAGAAGTTTCCTTGGATTGGCCGGTTATTATCGGCGATTCATAAAGGACTTCTCAAAGATTGCTGTACCGCTTACAATGCTAACACGAAAGAATACTCCTTTCGTTTGGACCGATAAACAGCAAGAGGCATTCGATATTCTGAAGCAAAAGTTGATTCAAGCGCCGATCCTAGCCTTGCCAGAAGGCAATGATGATTTTGTCGTTTACAGCGACGCATCTGGTACTGGCTTAGGATGTGTTCTAATGCAAAGGGGAAAAGTCATTGCCTATGCTTCAAGGCAATTAAAAGACTATGAGAAAAGTGCACCAACTCATGATCTTGAGTTGGCTGCTGTTACCTTTGCACTGAAGATCTGGCGTCACTATCTATATGGGACTCGGTGTCAGCTCTACACCGATCATAAGAGTCTCAAATACCTTTTCACTCAAAAAGATCTGAATATGAAACAGCGTCGATCCTTGGAGCTTATCAAGGATTATGACTGCGAGATCTTATATCATCCCGGCAAAGCAAATGTTGTCGCGGATGCGTTGAGTAGAAAAGTATATCCAGAAAAGTGCTGCTATGCCTTAACTCCTGTAATATTCTCTTCTGATCTTATTGAAGACCTCAGAATTGCTCAAACTGAAGCGCTGAAAGAAGAGAACATAGATTCTGAAAATCTAAAAGGGCAACTACAATTTCTGACTCTGAACCATTTGGGACTTCACTGTCTCAAGGGAAACCGAATCTGGGTTCCTAAGTATGGTTCAATTCGCAGCACTCTTCTATCTGAAGCTCACAAGTCCAAATTATCTGTTCATCCTGGCAGTTCAAAGATGTATTTTGATCTGAAAGCCGACTACTGGTGGCCAGGAATGAAGAAGGACATCGGAAAATGTGTTGAAAGCTGCAAAGTCTGTCAGATGGTTAAGGCAGAGCATCAGAAACCCTTCGGGGATATGCAACCACTACCAGTTCCTGAATGGAAGTGGGAGCATATAACAATGGATTTCATCACAAAGCTGCCGAAAACCAAAAGACAACACGACTCCATTTGGGTAGTCGTTGACCGATTAACGAAATCAGCACATTTTATTCCGATGAAAGAAACATATTCTCTCGATAGATTGGCGCAGCTGTATATCTCTGAAATTATTTCTCGTCACGGTGTGCCGAAGTCTATCGTATCTGATCGTGATAGTCGCTTCACATCCAGATTCTGGCAAGCACTACAAGAAGGGATGGGTACTCGGATTTCTATGAGTACTGCTTATCATCCAAATGCAGATGGCCAGAGTGAGCGTACTATCCTAACACTTGAAGATATGCTTCGTGCCTGCGTTCTTGATTTAGGTGGTAACTGGGATGACCACTTGCCGTTGGTCGAATTTTCATACAATAACAGTTATCATTCAACGATCAAGATGGCCCCTTTTGAAGCTTTGTACGGAAGAAAGTGCAGAACTCCTACCTGTTGGCGCGAAACAGGCGAATCACCAATAGCGGGTCCTGCCCTTCTACAGTTGACTCACGAAAAGATTCAACTCGTTAGAAGGAATATTCTTGAAGCTCAAAGCAGGCAGAAGTCATATTATGACAATCGGCATAGATCCATCAGTTTTGCAGTTAACGACTGGGTGATGTTAAAAGTATCCCCAATGAAGAATGTGGTACGATTCATTAAAAGAAACAAGCTAGCTCCGAGATTTATCGGACCGTTCAAGATCGTCGAAAAGATTGGAAATCAGTCTTATCGTCTTGATCTACCAGCGGACTTAGCTGGAATACATCCTGTATTCCATGTTAGTCATTTGAGAAAGAGCTTAGCTGACGAAAGAGAAGTACAGTTACCACACGTTAACCTGCAGATAGATGAAAAGCTTCGAGTGGTTGAAGAACCAGAACGTATTTTGGACTCGAAGACTAAGAAACTTAGAAATAAAGAGATACAGATGGTGCTCGTCCAGTGGAAACACCACAAAGGTTCGCATCAGTCTTGGGAATCCAGAGATGTCATGAAAGCTACTTATCCCAGTCTGTTCGAATCTAGCTAACTTCGGGGACGAAGTTTGTGCGTGGTGGAGCCCATTCTGTAACAACCTAACTTTTGTCAAGCATGTAAACATCTGATTTTGAGATAATAATGTAATTTTATTACATTATTTATGATGTAAGTTATTTAAGTTTGAAGTTATTTACTTAAATTATTTATATATGTTATGAAAAATTATAAGTGATTATGAATTATTAAGATGAGTAAAATAAAAGAGATATAAAATACAAAAGTTTAGTGGGTTAAATACACAAACAAATAAATGAAATATATATACTAGATTAATGATCATTAAAACATCATTTAATAGAAATCACTCTCTCTCTCTAACTTCTCTCTAAAACATACGGATTTCTCACAAATCCATCAAAAGTTCCATAAAATCGGCATTAAATTGAAGATTAAAGCAAAGAAGAAGTTACAATTATCATCAAACAATTGGAATCTACAAGATTTGAGGTAAAAATCTCTTTAATTTCAAAATTTATGTATGTTTTGGTACGGTTTTGTGTAAAACCGAAAATAAGAATTCAAAACATGAATTTTTGAGTTGCATGTCTAAGATTCTAATGAATTATGATGAATTTAAGTTAATAGATGCTAAAGAAACAAAGATTATGGTTTGAATCATCCAGAATGTGAAGAAATCGGAATTTTTGATGAAAACATGTTCTTGGCAAAATATCATATTTTGGATGATTTTGATCAAATTATAGTGTTTTTGATAGGAGAAAATGTATAAAATTAACCCAATTATGATAACAAATCATAATCTCAAGTTGCATGTTAATAAAATGTGTTTTTAGTAATTTTTGTAATAAAATCCGTATGAAGAACACCAAGAACACCAAGAACAAATCTGGAAATTTATGAACATGAAGGATCCGAATTCGGATATGTCCGAATTCGGATGATGCACCACTTCGGTTCCAATATTTCGGATAATAAAATCATTGTTTTGTTAAGTGATGGTCCGAACTCGGATGACCCGAGTTCGGATGGTACCAATTCGGATGTTAAACTACTTTCAGACACATAATAATTCGGATATACCATGTCCTAATTCGGATGGTGTCCATTTCGGACCAATGATTCGGTTCGGATATCATGCTATTTCGGAGGCCTTCAAATTCGGTTCATATGTCCTCAATTCGGATAGGTTCAATTCGGATTTCAGATTTCGGATGGGGTACATGGATCCGAATTCGGTTGGCTAGTTCGGTTCGGATAGATCCGGATCCGGATGATCCGAATCCGGGTGTATCCGAAATAGAGGGATCCGAAACCTAGCATTTATATAATTGATATTTACTGAATGATTATATACATTGTTAAATGTATAAATAAAGGACTTTTTGAAAAATATTGAGACAGAGAATAAATTGAGAATAAAGAAATTATCAGAATCAGATAGAATTACAGATTTCAATGACCAAAAGAAATAATGAAATTCCATGATAATGATGATGATAAAGATGATGAAGTTAACATGATTTTATCATGAATGAATTTGAACAGGTTCAGTATATTCTGAACAAAGATTTAAAGACTTAAAGACTTAAAAGCGGGTCAGAGACTTGATTTGACAAAGAACAGAATTGACAAGATAAAATCCTGAGATAACTCAGGTGGCAGATTCTTAAATCTGTTTGACCAAGACCCAGACCTGTGAGTTATAGATATTCAAATTGAACATGCACAGATCCGGTTGAGATATATTGATGCTGTTACATTTATTGACATTCATTTATCAGCTGGATTGAGACCTGTGCACACCATGGATGGGTGTTGCCCAGTGAATCATGATAGCTAATTGCTTATCTTTTCAGATTGTATTTAATATTATCTCAGACTTTGCTTTATGATTCGTTGCTATCATGACTCCTAAGACATATGCTTACATCATTGATCAGACTTTTGATAAGATTGATTCAGCTTGATTAGCCCTTATGGTCTATTGTTCTAGACCCGGCTATTTCACCAGTTCTTATGAACTTGGTAATGACCTCCGATGTTCCTGCCATGTTGACTTACTGGTAGCTAGCCCAGTATGTGGCTGATCCCCACGATATAAGCGTGAGTGTGGCTTGAACATCATCCGATCTTATGATACTATATCTCAATCATGAGGGCTGTAGCGGCAGCCAAGACATATCACGCTTAGATTTATGACTCCGCTTGACACGCATGTTAATATTGAAAATCTATAAACTCACTAAGCTTTGCTTACAGATGTTGCTTTAAAATTTTACAGGAAAAGCCAAAGGAAAATCACCTGCAGGACCTAGTACTTAGGTCATTCAAGATCCAAGTTTTGAAGCTTTCTTAGACCACTACTCAACAAACTCTCTGGTACTGATTGGAAGACAGCAAATGTGGTGGTTTTGGGTAGACTTGATGTGACTTATGATGTTATGACTAGATTAGATGTTACCCTTTTATAATTTTATTTTGAAATATGTAAACTTAAATCCTAATCTGTAATGTACATGTAATTTTTAATTCCGCAATTAATTACCCTATCTTAGTTTGGTTGATATCGTATTGCATGATGTGGGACCTAGACTGGTGAGCACTGCCCCGTAAGGGGTGGTCTTCACAGATACACAAGAAGGATAAGGCACAACAAAAATAGGTTTTTACTTTGGAAACTCACCGATCAGCCGAGTACTCAAAAACAAGGAACAGTAGCATTATCATCTTGCAAATCAGAGTTTGTTGCAGCAACCGTAGCAGCAATTCAAGCAATATGGTTAAAGAGATTACTCAGCAAGATTACAAATACCGAAGAACAAAAAATCAATATTTATGTTCATAATAAGTCAGCAATAGCGTTAATGAAGAACCCAATATTTCGTGGAAGAAGTAAACACATTGACGCCTAGTACCACTTCATCAGAAATGTGTTGAAAAAAAATATTTGATAGTGCTGAAATGTGTTGAAAGAGAATATTTGATAGTGCTCGCACATCGGTGGAGAAAAACAAAGAGTTGACACACTTACTAAAGCACTACCAAGAATTAAGTTTGTCACAATGAGGCAACTACTTGGAGTTGAAGACTTATCAAAGAACAATCAAGATTAAGGGGAGAATGATAGATTAATATTGATTGTTTAGACTAATCATGTAAATAGTTTAGATATTGTATTGATATGGTCATATTTATACATATTTTTGGCATCATTTCCCTTGCAATTTGGTCGGTTTTTCTCTCGAAATACGTGAAATAGATATCTAATTCATTCATTTTTGTGATTCATAGGACAAAAGAGGTTTTATCGACGAAGGAATGAACATCGAAGAAAAACCGACAAACTTTGAAGCCCCGACGAGTTCTCGTGGATTTTCTAGAAGAAAAGAAGCGAAATTGGTGAATTTTTGGAGCCTACGACCGTAGAAGGGGAAGCCTACGACCATTGGAGGTACAAGGAGCATTACCGTGGGCTAGGGCACAGGTTTGACCAAGTCAACATGGCCTACGACCGTGGAGCTTAAGGCCTACGGTCGTAGGCGGCGCAGAATCCTTATATACAGAACAGATTCGGCCAGAACGAAGAGAGACGTTATTTTCTTGATTTCCAGCATAGTTTTACGATTTTTTACAGTATTTCTTCACATATTTAAGTAGGTTTAGCATAGTTTTAGTTAATTAATCATTCGGGATTGATATTGGCGTGGATTGAAGCATTCGGTTAGCGGTAATCGTTGGTTTTTCGTCACTTTTTGCAAGATTTCGGTACATTCGTTCCTTTTTCTTTCGTATTTCATAATGAATGCTATTAAGTTTTGTTTATTTTCTGTTTTTATTATGGATCGTGAGTAGTTTTCTTGTTCACCAGCTTGGGATGATGAATTCTATGTATTAATTGACATGGTTTTGGATTGATTGACGGTTTATGGATTATATTTACTAGATTTTCGATGTTCTTCATATATTTTTGTTAAAAATCAGATTTTTATCAATCGTTTAGCATTGTTTTGCGAAAATAATTGTTGGTTGAATCTGCGTTTTTAATAAAAATTGAAACTTTGGATGAAAAATTGATAATTGATTATATTTTCTAGGCATTGTATTGCGATAATGATTTTGTGATGAATTATTGATCTAGAACTTTGCGTGTTTCTTAGTTTTTAGGCATTGTGTTGCGATAATAAAACTAATAATCCGTAAAGCTTGATTTCCAAATAAATAAAGTTGGTTGGTTGAATTCTCGGTATTAATTGATAGTTTTTAGCATCTTTTTGCGATAATAAGATTGTTGGTTAATATTGGAATCCAGTTCAATTAACTTTATTGTTTTCACGTGTTTTGTCATGATTTAATCTTTATTTGGAGAAATCTAATATTCGGTAAATTAATCCATAATTCCGTGCTTAATTGAATTTATAATTGGTTATCAACCAATTTGTCTTTAATCGATCAATTCAATCCATCGCCAATTAATTATAGTTTTCTAATTCCAAGTGGGTGACGCTTTCGTAATATAAGAGTTTCGTAAAATTTATCATCGTTCTTTACTCGCTTAAGTTAGTTGATTTGATTTTGCTTTTGTTAGTTGGTTCGTATTATATAGTTGTCCTTTTGTGGTGCGTTCGTTAGTTTAGTTTAAGTTGTGTTTGCTAGAATTAGTTTTTAATTATTTTGAAAAAAATCCAAAAATATTAGTTTAACCTTTTATTCTGGTGTTACTTAGTTCGCTTCAGTTATTCGGTTAATTAATTTTATTTATTGCCTCTAGTTGATAATTTTCTCAAAAAGTCCGAAATAGCTAATTATTGGTTTAGGTTGTAGTATTGGAGTCTCCTTTTTTTAATCCGTTCCCTGAGTTCGATAAATCCTGGGTGATTCTTAAAGCTATATTGCACACGATTGGTACACTGCCAGTTGTGTAATTTATACTTTGGGTTCATTTAGTTATTAAAACCTGAGGTGTGTTTTGCACGCGTCATGTATTCATTATTGTAATTATAGAAAGTATAAGGACCTATATTAGTATTTAGATAAACCTAAGAGTTGTGTCACTTCACGAAAAGACACAACCTTTAGGAAAGGTTTCATGAAGAACCCACAATTCAAATGTAGGTCTTTGTTGACTCTTTACATCTCATCAAACCTCATCTGAGTAGTCAAAGAATCCAAGAAAAGTGTGAACACCCATTTTCCAAATAAATAAACAACTGAATCGCATTCATACCCATCTCAAGAATCAGCAAAATACCGTAACTTTTTATGATAATCAAGAGTTCCCTCAAATATATTGGTCATAAATGAAAGAATCCAATAGAAAAACTACAGATGATTAATAAATTATAAACAAACAAACAAACACAGTTCCCGTTCAAATAAACTACACTTTTTCACAGATAAAGGGGTACCTAGTTGCAATTATCAAGCACATTGTTAAAATCCCCAATAAAAAAAGAAAAGCCAAATTTTAAATTGAATTTAACTATTTAAGGGAAAGAAAATTAGAAATTATAAACAAACAAACAAACCCAGTTCAACGTTCAAATAAACTACACTTTTTTCACAGGGGTACCTAGTTGCAATTATCAAGCACATTGTTAAAATCTCCAATAAAAAAAGAAAAGCCAAATTTTAAATTGAATTTAACTATTTAAGGGAAAGAAAATTAGTAAATTATAAACAACAAACAAACCCAGTTCCATGTTCAAATAAACTACACTTTTTTCACAGATAAAGGGGTACCAAGTTGCAATTATCAAGCACATTGTTAAAATCCCCAATAAAAAAAGAAAAGCCAAATTTTAAATTGAATTTAACTATTTAAGGGAAAGAAAATTAGCAGATATGGTCCATAGAGTAAAAAGAAACGGAAGAACAAAATCAAGTGAAGTTCGCTGAAATAACGCATAAAATAGGAAAGAAAAAGTTTACACTTTTCTTTGTGCCCAACTGCTCATATCTGAAATTAAACAGCCTCCAATGACTTAAGACGCCCTTGGCGTTCCTATAATACAGTAAATTAATAAATAAATGACTTCATAAATGACTTCGAGGCTGATAATTCATATTTCTAGCAATTCATTCACATACAAACAATCAATATGAACAATTAACAATTCAGTCACATAATATCGAAAGCTTAGATTGATATGAGAGAATATTACATTGAAGTTCTTGAAAGTTTTCTTGCTTGACAATTCTCTTATATATATATATATATATATATATATATATATATATATATATATATATATATATATATATATATATATATATATATATATATATATATATATATATATATATATATATATATAGGGGTGGGTTCAATGGAGAACCTTATGCATCGAAGAACTTTGGAGAACCACGATGCATCGCTAGAAAAACTGAAATGCATCACGTAGAAATCGATGCATCACGCGGGAATTTGATACATCAAGTGGAAATAATGTAAAAATCGATGCATCACTCGAGAATTTGATGCATCACGTGGAAATAATGATGCATTACGGGGGAATTTTGATGCATTTGTGGTAGTGCATGGAGGTTCTTCAAGGTTCTTCGATGCATGGAGGTTCTCCATTGAACCCACCTATATATATATATATATATATATATATATATATATATATATATATGGGGAAATTGCGCAAAAAACCTCTAAGTTGGATCATTTTTGCGATTAAAACCCCCAACCATTTTTCATTGCACAAAAAACCTCCAACCGGTTAAAACTTTGTAAATTTGGGTTTTTTTCAAAAAATCTGACTTGCAACCGGTTTAGCCGGTTGCAACTTGATGACGTGTAATACTTTTTAATAGATTTTTGCGTAAAAAACCTCCAACTTGTTTAGTTTTTTCAATTAAAACCCCAAATCATTTTTCATTTGATAAAAAACCACCAACCAACAAATATAATTAAAATTGAGTCTTCACTGATTGCATTTTGATGACATGGATATTTATTAAAATTTTATTTAATTAAAAAAATTCGTTTTCCAATGAAACCTCCACCCTCTAGGCTAGCGAACTTCACTGCTCTGCCTGATCATATTCAGAAGCTAAAATGGAACATAAATAAACGAAACTGAACATAAAGCTGAACCTAAAAATGCAACTCGTGAACACAAAATGAAATCGATTCCATCGGCACAATTGGAGTTAAAATTCAAGATTAAGCAGCAAAAATTACTCGAACATACATACATAAAATAAACAGCACTGGCATAAAGAGGGGATAGAGTAATCGGAGTTGCCGGAGGTAGCGGAGAAGATAAAAAGGTAAACATTATTGTTGGTTAGAGGTGAGAAAAAATATAGTTAAGGGTTTTAATCGAAAAAATCAACAATTTCGGGGTTTTTTATGCAAAAAAATTCAGTTTAAGAATTATACATGTAGTGCCACGTAGGCGTCACGTAAGTTGGGTTTGCCACGTGGACGCCACGTGTATGCCATGTAAGCATAGCAACCTATTATAACCGGTCAAGTCCTAATTTCAAAAGGTTTTACCGGTTAGAGGTTTTTTGTGCAACAAAAAATGATTAAGGGTTTTAATCACAAAAATGGTCCAACTTTAAGGTTTTTTACGCAATTATCCCTATATATATATATATATATATATATATATATATATATATATATATATATATATATATATATATATATATATATATATATATATATATATATATAGATTGAGGTTCAATTGGGAACTTTTATGCATCGGAGCACCTCGAGGCACTTTTGTGCATCGGATAATCCACCAAGGGTGCACAAAGGACATTTAGGGAAAAAACTAAAGACATGATAATTAATTTATTTCTAAAAATCATCAAATGATAATTAGGAGTTACACTCTGAATTAAAATATCATATTAACTACATTCCTCATTTTCCTCCTCATTTCTCTCTCTCTCTCTCTATCTCTCTAATCGTGTTCTTCATGATTTTCTTAGTGATGATGATTTGAAGACGAAGAATAACGATGAACAACGATGATGATGAACATGAACAAGAGAGGTAACTGATGATAATTATGAAGAACATGATGCATAGATGGATGGTGAATGATGAATAATGATAATGCATAGAAGGATGATGCACAATGACAATGCATAGATGGATGATGAACGATGAACAATGAAAAATGATGATGCATAAATGGACGATGAACAATGACGATGCATAGATGAATGATGAACAAGTTGAACATGATGCATGGCTCAATGAAGAATATGGACGACAAACACGATGCATAAAAAATGATGAACAAGTTGAACACGATGCATAAATGAATTTTTGTATTTTTTTTTTGTTAAATGCGTCTTTTTTTAACATGATGCATAGATAAACAAGATTAACGATGAAATGCATCCATATCCATCATCTTTTTTTTGAATTTGGGTAATTTTTGTTAAATTTGGAAATGTATCAATTGAATTTATTTGACATTTATTATTTGATTATTTGTTGAAATATTAGATTTAATGAGGTATGCACATTCCCCAAAATGACCTTCATTGTTTGTTCCTATAATGCACAAGTTGCATAAAATTGTGCAACTATTTACCCTTTTGCCATTAATCTAATCTATACAATTTTTTGATCTAATGGTTGATATGGGTTCTTTTGTACCTCGATGCATAAAAGTTCTCAATTGAACCTCCATCTATATATATATATATATATATATATATATATATATATATATATATATATATATATATATATATATATATATATATATATATATATATATGAACTCCTATGTTTGCCCAACAATTGGCAACCCAAACTATATGAATGTCATAACATTTTAAAAGAATATAGTTCGATAAATAAATTAAACTACCTAAAAAGCTTTGACGTAATGGATCGATTCTACAATCAATATACACGATCTGACGATTTTCTTTAAAAACCTACAATAAATAATAAACAAGAAAAGTTAAAAGTTAATAAATATTTTAAATTTATACACACACACACAATGATTTATAAAGATTCAACGAAAAATAACATTGTTTATCATAAGTGTGTATATATATGTATGTATGTATATGTGTCTATATATAAACACTAAAATAGTAATATATATATATATATATATATATATATATATATATATATATATATATATATCAAATGCATATGAAATAAAATACCTTTGCCGAAGAAATAAGTTTAAATTTTGTAGAAGATTTAATGAAAAATAATGGTGGGTTTATGATGAGGTTGTTGAAGTTGTATTAATGGAGAATGAGATTTTAATAAAATGAAAATGCAATGGTTGAAGAAGAAGAAGCCGTTGGTTTTAATTCTCATTTGGACAAATATAACCCGGTTTTTTGTAACACAACCGGGCTATATTAGGTAGGTAGATATACGTCTCAATCAGTAATTAATGAAGTGTTAAATAAAGCCCGGTTTTTATATAAAAAACCGGGTCTGATTGCATACCACCTGCGGCTACGTTTGGTGCGCTGCTCGAAAATAATAAATGCACAAATAAAACCCGGTTTTTTGTAAATTAACCGGGTTATATTAGTAGTCAACGCACAACCTTTGAGGAACATTAATTATATGTCAGACCAAGTATAACCAGGTTTGTTAATAAGAAACCGGGCTTTATTATATTCACAGGGGCTGGTTAAGTTTAATGAGATATAACGAATAAGCAACTGGGCTATATTACTTTGAAAAAAACATGGGTTTTAATATAGCCCGGTTTTTTAACAGATTTTAAAAAACCTAGCTATATTTTGGGGGTTCTTTTATCAGTTTTGTAGTAGTGATAATCAAATCAACGACAGTAGTATAGACCAAAGAAACATTATGACATTTTGTTTTGACAGGGGCTGCGCGAACGCAAGCCCCCACTACCACAAATTATGACGTAGGCTCGACCACTTGGGCCGAACTTAGGCTGGCACCCCTCCCAGGTGCAATGGAGGTCACCAACCTAGACCATGAGGCTTCTTGATCTCCCATTGATCCCGTCCAGGTAAGTATGTATTAAGTTCTACAACGCCTTTCTTAAATGGGTATTCCCACCTCTGCAGGTTTAGTTCTGATATAGATGTGGGATGCTTCCAACTTGAAACAAGTAGAATTATATGAAATGTTGTATACTATTCCTAAAGCAAAGTGAAAATTAAAATTTCTCTGTATCATTTAGCAAAAGTTTTCAGAATTTTGTTTAGACATTGTTAAACTGTACATCCCCTAATGAGAAGTAAACTGATTTTCATAACTAATTGCCCGCTACATGTAGAGAACTAAATTACTTAAAACTATTTATTGTTGGAGGCATCCTTTAAAATGAAAACCTCTACAAAAATAGCATATGCCACTTGATGGAACGAGCACACTGTATTCTTTTGTCAAAGGTGAAAGAATAGTTCGGTTTGCATTCCATTACAACTACGAGTGTAGGATTGCGTACGACTGAATCCATTAATCCATGATGTGCGTTTCAAAGTATTTCATTGTTTGCCGTCAACGTGTTACCATATAGCCAAAACTCAATAGTTACAAATCATTTAAACAGAATTAGGAAAAAAATATTTGAATCAACCTCAGTAAAATAATTTACTTGTGAGTTCGCAATTAAAGATTTAAAGGGTAAAGGGTCACAGACTTAAAATTCCGAATTTAAATTTAAACCATCAATTGTTAGAGGCTTCCTTTAATAGGAAACCTCTCCAAAAATTGGCGTATGCCACTTGTTATGACGAGCACACGGTTATCTTTAGTAGAAGGCGAAAGAATAGTTCGCTATGTGCTCGTCACATGACTTGATAAATCACCCGTTAGTCAACGTCAGTGGAGTCTATCTAAAGTCAGTCAATCCAGGGAAGTCCCTGCTAGTGTCAATTCAACCCACGTTATGGTGAAAGCTTATAAATCACCCGTTTGTCAACGTCGGTGAAGTCTATCTAAAGTCAATCCAGGGAAGTCCTTGCTAGTGTCAATCCAACCCACGTTCTGGTGAAAGCTTACCCTGGACTCAAGAAAGCCACAAGAGTCCGGCTGTAGGCTTTCCGGAGACTTTTTTTTTCCGTTGCTGTAGTCGATTTACTGTCGTTATAGAACTAACACTATATAAACAAATATAACAAGTGTGCAACTATTTATTTATACTCTTTAAAAAGGCTATATAGGGTTTTCAGATCGAAGAGACTGTACCGAGAACCGGCTAACTGCCATGAAAGCAGAGAGAGCTACTGCGGAGGACAGAGCGAGAAAGATCTTGAACTCTTAAGCTTCATCCCTGTATGCAAAAGCAGGATAAGGGCGCGATGAATATTTACTGGATCTAAGATAAGGAGAGTAGCTTGGACCGAGAGCAAAGAGAACTCCTCTAGTCGAAAAGAAAGAATCACTCACCTCACGAGGCTGGTGGAATATAAGATAATTTCGAATCAAATACGAACGTATTCTTAAAAGAAAATTCCGAGGTTACAGACAGGACAATCGAAGCTGAAGGACAGTCATAGATTGACCTACTACTAAGAACCGGACAGTCGAGAGACCGGAGAGATATTGGTTTAACCACAGACCAGACAGACAAGCATTTGTCAAAGCCCAGAAAGCCACCAACCACCGAAGCGTTAACCGTAAAGCCTGATGGGGAAGAACCCCTCTTCCGCATAAACACAGAAAGGAAAGTCAACAGTCCAGAGCCTATTCTTTGAAAGAGCGCATTCCCCGTACCCTATTATCTAGCGGCTCTTTCTGTGCGTGGTTCTCTTTTATACTCTTGATCTGGGAAGCAGGCACTCTTCTGTAAACCTTCGAGAGGGTTCGTAGCCTTGCTAACGGTTTTCAACCTCACTCAGGGCGAATCTAAAAAAGTTTTTTGAAAGTGTTCAGAAATCGTATGTGAACAAATTCAAGAGAAGACAGATCCATAGGCAGCAAAAGAAGACTTTCTCTAAACAAGAGAGAGCTTCACAAGAGAAATAAGTCGATTCCTTATTTTGTTCTATTATAGGTAGCGCGCACAGGAAAGAGAGAAGAACGACAACAAGATATCAACAGCCCCAAGGAAGTCAAAACAAGGTAGCCATAGGGAGAACCTGTGGCTAGATTAAATCCTTCTCCTTCTTCCTAAAGCCCCGCTCCAGCCTCCTTTATCTGCCTTCTAGTCGGCTCCCGTGAGTTCTGAAACTCATTTGGTGGTCTGCTTTATGAAGCTGTAAATAGATTACATTTGCATTCACCTACCAATGTGGGATTTCTTTTGGTGAAGTTTGAATAGGCATGACAACGGGATGGGTATTACCGGGTATCTCATTTCTCATATTTGCCTCCATCCCCGTCGGGTATTGAATTCTCGTCCTCATTCTCGGCCCCATTGGGTATCAGGGATCTCCATCGGAGATCGGGATTTTAATATTCAAAAAATTATTAAGTTTGCACTATAATTTATAGTTTTTATAAAAATACATACATGTATATAAATTTTAAAACAAATTATTTCAACCTTTTTAGTTATATACATTGATAATTAACTAATAATTTATAATACAACTAAAACAAAAGAATATATGTAAAGAGCTCCAAAAAAATATAGAACAATATAATTTGTTATATTTTTATTGGTGCTCACGGTGCTTATTATTAAATAGTGCTTAAATGATCCTCATTTTTACTACTAATAAAGCATTTAACTTTTTACAATTTATAATGCATAAGGTACAACTTGACAAAGCAAGTCTTGAACTTTAAGACTTACAACACGCCCCTCCTGCAGCCACGCCTCCCACTGCCACCCTGTCGCATGCCAACACACAGCAGTCCGACCTTCCAACAGCCGCCCCAAAGCCCCCACATCGCTAATCACCAACACCCCACCGGCCACCCTTCTACCGCCGCGTAACACTCCTAATCGCCGCCATCTTCTTCTGCTACCAGCCCTTCTGCGCCTATCCCTCCTATTAATCCCCATACTTTGGCCACCACCATGTGGCTGATCATCACCCTTATACCGCTGCCCTTTGTGTCGCTCAGTCCACCACAACCCTCAACCCTTCTGTCACAATCCTTTCTCCCATAATTTTTTTCGTGCTGCTCCTCCGTGTGTCCAATCCTTATCTCTTCTTGTGTAACATGTTCATATTCGTATATAGCTTTGATATGACTCTCGTGATTCAAATCGCAATTTTAGGGTTCCAATTAGGTATTGCGACTTTTTGTTTGCATATTCTATATATTGATTTTTTTAAAATACTTACGCCTTTAATTTACGAAGTGTTGTGTTAATGAATGTTACTTGCATAGTGTATTACGATTTACCAGTAATGTAGATTCTTTGTGAGATTAAAACTTTGTTTTCTATTTGTGTTTCTAGCAAAAGGAGGCGAAAGAAGAAAATCCGTAGAATCCTTGATGATGTTGAGATAGGAGAAGTTACTAAAAAAAATTTGCAATCGAAAAGGTATCCTACATTTTTTTGCTAACTTTTCATGTGCCTCTGTTGGGGTAAAATTATAAATAGAGTTGAAAACAATATTTTGTTATAATTCAGGGGCTTTATTGTAAATACACAATGGTTGTAAGTTATATATATATATATATATATATATATATATATATATATATATATATATATATATATATATATATATATAGTTCAATTAACAGGAGGTGATACGGATTTGAGAGAATTGTCAAGCAAGAAAGCTTTCAAGAACTTCAATGTAATATTCACTACTAGAAAAATGAGTATCAGCGACGGATCTTTAGCGACGGATTAACGACGAATTAGTAACGGATCTGCAACAGATTAGCGACAGATTTTAAATGACAGATCAGCGACGGATTACCGACAGATTTCAACGACAGATTTGTGACAGCACCTTAGCGACATATCAGCGACAGATTATCAACGGATTTCAGCAACGGATTTGTGACATCAGCTTAGCGACAGATTAGCGACGGTTTATCGACGGAATTCAGCAACGGTTTATTCACGGAATTCAGCGACGGTTTACCGACCGATTAGCGACGGTTTATCGACAGAATTCAGCGACGGATTTATTGCGACAGATAAGTGACAGATTTGCGACATAAATTTAGTGACGGATTTGTGACAAACAATTAGCGACAAATCAGTGACGGAACGGATTTGCGGACAACTTTATTGTGACAGATCAGTGACGGATTTGCGACATAAATATAGTGACGGATTAATGACAGACAATTAGCGACAGATTAGTGACGGATGTGCAACAAATCAGTGACGGATCTTGAAAATGAATGTTTTAAAAATAGATTTGTTTAAAAAATAATATCCACCTCCACACCAGATCGTCAAGAAAATAAAAGTTGAATCAATAAATGGTTGGGCTATGTTTACCGAGCGTCCTAACGAAATGTGTAATAATCAATATCATACGAAAGACTACACTGAGTGCACCACATTAATACATCCGGTTCGGAAGGAGTGTATGACATTACACTACACTTCCGCGAAACACAAAATATCCTAGGATGCATCCATACGCCCCTTAAAACAGTCAAAAGCTCGTTCTCGAGCTAACATATTCTCAATCAATCAATCAATCATAATGAACTGTAATCTCAAACGAAATGGATACGCCGTAACCGATCACAATGTTACACAAGTGTCATGTCATTGGTGCCGCAATGACATGCCTGTGGTACCTCAATAGGTAGTTCACTCAGTAATTCTATCTCCTGTCAACATAGAAAAGGGCATACTTCACAATATAATATCAACATCCACGATAAGCCATGTAAATAACTGTTTTCAAAGTATATTTTTCACAAATGTTTTACAAGCGTTTAAAAAACGATGTTTGCCTTTGATAAGTAAACTGACAGGAGAGATATCATAATTCGACTGTCAAATATTAACATACAAATCACATTGAACAACTCAATAGTAACGCTGAAAGAAGTACGAAATTCATACCTTAACAGCAGCTTAGTAAACCACAACGACAAACTGAATCTGCTACGAATCAATCAGATCTATAAAAACGAACTTAAATTAGAACCTGATGGAACTTAGCTAGGTTGGTCTTCAAGCTACCCAATCCCACTATCTTATTTAATAGGAAAAATTTCATATATACCATTCCTAAACTTCATAATATCATATATACCCAACTTAAAATTTTAATATCATATAAATCTATCCTAAACATCATAATACCATACATACCCAATTTTAATTAATAATTTTACATATATCTCTCTTAAACATCATTAATATGATATATACCAAATTAATTACTTTGATTATTTTTAAAACATTCAAAACTCATAATAAATATTGCTTATTAATTAATAACCATTATACCCTTACTTATTTTTTATTTCAACTGAACTTCAAAATAACCTATTTATATACATTAGTATTTAATAATGAAATTTATTGTTCTCCCTGTTTAATTCATGTATGAAATTCTCCCTATTTAATACATTAATTAAAATATATTAAATTAAAAATGAAAAGTTCAAAAAATCATAGAAAATAGCTGCTATTTATTTCGATTTATTATTATATATAATTAAAGAGACACCAAATGTTTTTAATTTTAAGTTTACATACACTTTATCTAACCAATTATTTATTAAAAATTATTCATGTAATACGTGGGTCTATTTTCATAATAAGAACTAAATAAAAATAGGTTGTTATTTCATGCAATTAACCCTTTTTAATTTCCACTGAAAGTAAATTAAAAATAATTTTAAAAACCGATAAAAATTAATTTAGTATAGTAGACATGAAAATAAATAATAAAATATTTATAAAGACATACAAATTATTATTATTATTAATTAAAAACTAAAAAGTAACGTTTCGAGTTTAGATTTATAAAATATAATGTAAACCTTTTGTAAATTATAAAATAAAGTATTATTATTAAGTATTCATTTTTATCATTTTTACGTTAAATGATTTCTAATAATGATTAAAACATATATAAAAACATATAAATTGTTATTGATTTTTATAACTTTTCTAATAACATTAAAAAAAATCAACTTTTCTTAAAAAATTTAAAATTTTTTGAACTTTTCAAAACATTCAAAATTTTCAAACTTTTGTTCTTTTTCACCCCCACTCTCACCTCTTGCTCTCTCCTACCTCTTCTCCCTCTGTTCGCTGCTCCCTCAGGCCGGCGACCGCCGCCATCGCCGCTCATCTCTCTCTACTCTATCACTCCAACCGGCGACCCACCGCTGCCTTCGCTCACCGGTGACCACCAACGACCCGCCGCCGCCGTCACTCTCTCAGGTAACCCTTTCCTTTTTCCTCTCACCCTCGCCACTCTGTATCTCTCTCGCCCTCGCAACCAACAACGGCAGCGACCTAAACCCTACCGCCGCCGCCCAACACCACCAGTGCCACCGCTCGGTTACACACACACATGCTTGTTTTGTTGCTGCTGGTTTTGTTTTGTTGCTGCTGGTTTATGTTTCTATAAAACACACACACACGCATACAACTCACTATGGTTTGCTGCTGTGGAGTATTAAGCACACACTCCAGCACATCCACATCTATTTATATAAACACCAAATCTCCATTTTTATGGTTATACACGTTAGAACAGTCAATGGACCAATTTATGTGGGCAAAAATATATAAGCACCAAATCCCAAAAATGGGCAAAAATATTCTCTAGTTCTTCATTACTGAGCCAACAGTCAATAGACCAATTTATGTGGACCAATTCATTACTGAACAGGTTATGATTTAAAAACACATGGTTATGATTTAAAAACACGCTATTCGATTGCTGAACATGGTTGTTCTTTTTTGTTTCAGGTTAAGTTATTTAGGGAGATCAAAAACTAATAGACAGGTAGGTTGTTGTGATGAAGTTCAGAAAATTATCACCTTGCATAAGTGTTTAGAGGAGGTTGTTGTGATGAATTTGAATTACTGGTCATGATCGGGTCATTTTAAAAAATAAATCAAAAGGTAAATAAACAACTGTGTTTAGCAAGGCCAAGTCATGTCTGGACGGTCTTGAAAAAGTCTTGATTAGACCAAAGATACACAAAGGCTTAAGTGCCAAGACCAGTGCTAAATAACCTTCTACTAAAGACCTATTAAAGTCTATTAAAAAGTCTTCATTTTTTTTATATGGAAGCAAATTGTGTGTGTTTTTTGCTTGGTTTCACCATCATCTCCACCGTTTACTTGATAACTCTAAAGTTGCTTTGTTAATCGTCATTTATTTTTGTTTTCGCCAATCTTTTTATCGACGGTTTGGCGAAGCTAGAGAAGGAACTTGTACATCTCTAATACATCACTTTTTGTTGATCGTTCATGCACATTTATTTATGTACTAGTAAACGTTTATATATAGAAAGACCATTGAATAGTATTTATCTTTCTATAAACGTTTAAAAAGTTTCCCAACTTTTAGAATATTGATGCTCTGTACTTAATTGTATATATTTATAACGATTATTAGGTTGATTCGAGATTGAAGGCGATAATTAATATTATGTGTTTGCAATTGTTTGTTGCATTTCATTTAGACACATAATACAGCTTGGGAAGTCTGATATGTTGGAAAGCACAGAGAAATGATGGAACTTGTAGAGCTAATGATATGTAACGAGTATAGTTATATGGTTCTAGTTTTACATAGTAAGCTTTTACAATGTATTTACATATGTTCAATTTATATTTAGTTGAATTTAAAACTACCAATGCATGAATTTTATTTTTATATATGCAGGGTATAACGGAGATGCAAAGTTGAGTTGAGATTCTTGATTTTGAAGAGTAAACTTTTCTTAGTGTACTTCTATATACTTGGATTTGTATATTGATTTCGGCTTGTTAGTTTAGGAATATGGATTCACATGTAATTTAATCTACTCTATGTAATTTTATAGACTTCAACATTGATTGTATTAATTTGATATTTAAACGAAAGTTAATATCTTGTGGAGAAGAGTTGCGTGATATTAAGGCAAACATAAAATTAATATTATAAGTGTCGCATGATGATGAGGCAACAGATTGAAAACAAATAAACAACAAAAATAAATCTGGCATAGAAAAATTAGAGACTGATTTGCTACAAAAAAATCTGTCGCTCATTGGTCTGTCGCTAATCCGTCGCTGATTGGTCTGTCGCTAATCCGTCGCTCATTGGACTGTCGCTATTCTGTCATTGATTGATCCGTCGTTAATCTGTCGCTGATTGGTCCATCGCGGATTGATCCGTGATCCGTCAATCACTGATAGGTCCGTCGCAAGTCCGTCGTTGATGGATCTGTCATCAATCCGTCGTTGATTGTTCCGTTGCTGATCCGTCTTTGATCTGTCGCCATTTGTATACCGTCGTTAATCCATCGCTAAATTGAAATTAGCGACAAGGGTTTTACCGACAGATCAATCCGTCGCTGAAACACATCAGCGACAGATTAGCGACGGAAAAATCCGTCGCTGATACCCCAATTTTTAGTAGTGATTCACTCATCTCAATCTAAGCATTCGATTTTATGTGATTGAATTGTTAATTGTTCATGTTGATTGTTTGTGTGTGAATGAATTGCTAGAAATATGAATTATCAATTGATACGGTATTAGAGCCAAATATGGCCGAATTTGAGTGAATTCAAACACTGTTACATTCGTTTTAATCAAAATTCAGAAAATCAATTTTGGATTTTGATTTTGGGGATGAAATGTTCTGAAAATTGGAACGAAGGTGGATCATTTAAAGTCGAATCTATTGTGATAAACATCAGATTTTAATTCCAAACACACAAGATTTAATTTGGATTTTTCTGAATTTTTTAAAAAGTGTGTGTTCTTGAGGTTTTTTGATCGATTTTTCAATTTTAATCTGAAATTAGCCAAAGTTGTTTTTCAAAAAGTGTTTGTGTGTGTAAACCGCAGGTCCGATTTCAATCTGGAATCAATTCGTGGATTTTTGTTGAAAATTGTAATTTTGAACTACATTTTGATCAGTTCGTGTTCAAACTCGGGCAACACTGAATTCGTCACAAGTCCGTGTTGATCCGTAGCTGATCCGTCACTGATAGGTCCGTCGCAAGTCCGTCGTTGATGGATCTGTCATCAATCCGTCGTTGATTGTTCCGTTGCTGATCCGTCTTTGATCTGTCGCTATTTGTATTCCGTCGTTAATCTGTCGCTAAATTGAAATTAGCGACAACGGTTTTACCGACAGATCAATCCGTCGCAAATCCGTCGCTGAAACACATCAGCGACTGAATAGCGACGGAAAAATCCGTCGCTGATACCCCAGTTTTTAGTAGTGATTCTCTCATCTCAATCTAAGCATTCGATATTATGTGATTGAATTGTTAATTGTTCATGTTGATTGTTTGTATGTGAATGAACTGCTAGAAATATGAATTATCAATTGGTATCAGAGGCAAATATGGCCGAATTTGAGTGAATTCAAACACTGTTACATTAGTTTTAATCGAAATTCAGATAATCAATTTTGGATTTTGATTTTGTGGATGAAATGTTCTGAAAATTGGAACGAAGGTGGATCATTTAAAGTCGAATCTATTGTGATAGATTTTAATTCCAAACACACAAGATTTAATTTGGATTTTTCTGAATTTTTGAAAAAGTGTGTGTTCTTGAGGTTTTTTGATCGATTTTTGGATTTTAATCTGAAATAGCCAAAATTGTTTTTCAAAAAGTGTTTGTGTGTGAAAACCGCAGGTCCGATTTCTATCTGGAATCAATTCGTGGATTTTTGTTGAAAATTGTAATTTTGAACTTCATTTTGATCCGTTCGTGTTCAAACTCGGGCAACACTGAATTCGTCACAAGTCCGTGTTGATCCGTAGCTGATCCGTCACTGTAGGTCCGTCGCAAGTCCGTCGTTGATGGATCTGTCATCAATCCGTTGTTGATTGTTCCGTTGCTGATCTGTCTTTGATCTGTCGCTATTTGTATTCCGTCGTTAATCCGTCGCTAAATTGAAATTAGCGACAAGGGTTTTACCGACAGATCAATCCGTCGCAAAAACACATCAGCGACAGAAAATCCGTCGCTGATACTCCAGTTTTTAGTAGTGATTCTCTCATCTCAATCTAAGCATTCGATATTATGTGATTGAATTGTTAATTGTTCATGTTGATTATTTGTATGTGAATGAACTGCTAGAAATATGAATTATCAATTGGTATCTGAGCCAAATATGGCCGAATTTGAGTGAATTCAAACACTGTTACATTCGTTTTAATCAAAATTCAGAAAATCAATTTTGGATTTTGATTTTGTGGATGAAATGTTCTAAAAATTGGAACGAAGGTGGATCATTTAAAGTCGAATCTATTGTGATAAACATCAGATTTTAATTCCAAACACACAAGATTTAATTTGGATTTTTCCGAATTTTTGAAAAAGTGTGTGTTCTTGAGGTTTTTTGATCGATTTTTCAATTTTAATCTGAAATTAGCCAAAGTTGTTTTTCAAAAAGTGTTTGTGTGTGAAAACCGCAGGTCCGATTTCAATCTGGAATCAATTCGTGGATTTTTGTTGAAAATTGTAATTTTGAACTTCATTTTGATCAGTTCGTGTTCAAACTCGGGCAACACTGAATTCGTCACAAATCCGTGTTGATCCGTAGCTGATCCGTCACTGATAGGTCCGTCGCAAGTCCGTCGTTGATGGATCTGTCATCAATCCGTCGTTGATTGTTCCGTTGCTGATCCGTCTTTGATGTGTCGCTATTTGTATTCCGTCGTTAATCCGTCGCTAAATTGAAATTAGCGACAAGGGTTTTACCGACAGATCAATCAGTCGCAAATCCGTCGCTGAAACACATCAGCGACAGATTAGCGACAGAAAAATCCGTCGCTGATACCCCAGTTTTTAGTAGTGATTCTCTCATCTCAATCTAAGCATTCGATATTATGTGATTGAATTGTTAATTGTTCATGTTGATTGTTTGTATGTGAATGAACTGCTAGAAATATGAATTATCAATTGGTATCTGAGCCAAATATGGCCGAATTTGAGTGAATTCAAACACTGTTACATTCGTTTTAATCAAAATTCAGAAAATCAATTTTGGATTTTGATTTTGTGGATGAAATGTTCTGAAAATTGGAACGAAGGTGGATCATTTAAAGTCGAATCTATTGTGATAAACATCAGATTTTAATTCCAAACACACAAGATTTAATTTGGATTTTTCCGAATTTTTGAAAAAGCGTGTGTTCTTGAGGTTTTTTGATCGATTTTTCAATTTTAATCTGAAATTAGTCAAAGTTGTTTTTCAAAAAGTGTTTGTGTGTGAAAACCGCAGGTCCGATTTCAATCTGGAATCAATTCATGGATTTTTGTTGAAAATTGTAATTTTGAACTTCATTTTGATCGGTTCGTGTTCAAACTCGGGCAACACTGAATTCCTTGTTTTAATCGAGTTTGATCAAGTTGTTATTCGAGTTTGTTTGTGTTTCATTCGAGTTTTATAAACCTATCACCCGAGAAAACATAAGTATCAATCGAGTTGCATAAGGAACCATTCGAGTTTAGTCTCTATTCATTCGAGTTTCATGCTCTATTGATCGAGTTCATGTTTAATTACTTGAGTTTCATGCTTTATTGATCGAGTTTCATGCTTATATGATTCGAGTTAATCTACATATTATTCGAGTTATATTCAATATAATTCGAGTTGGGCTCCATATGATTCGAGTTTAGCTACACGTCGAGTTGTAATTAATATAATTCGAGTTAGGCTCCATATGATTCGAGTTGATCTACATATTATTTGATTTATATTCAATATAATTCGAGTTGGGTTACATATCATTCAAGTATTGACTATTTGACCTTCGCTGCTTAAATTGACCATAATTTTTTATTAGAACATCGTTAGAAGGCCTACCATACGTCAATCGAAGCTTAAACAGAGATCTACGATTTTTAGAAAAGGCAAAGCCGGTTTGGTTAATTTTCGAGGCCCAAATCCACTCCAGAAAAAAGTTACGGGCAATTTTCTGCAGAAAAGCTGAAATTTCTACGTCAAAAAGTCAAACTCTGAGCTGTTTTTCAACAAGTCATCATTCACAAATTCATCTTTCAGTGTTCATAGAGTTTCTTCAGTTATCACTCATCAATTTTCCATAAAAGATCTTGGAAGATTCAATTTCAAGCAATTCAAAATGACATATGAACATTTTTCAAAGTCTGAGCTTATTGAAAAACTTACCGAATCTGAAAAGATTCGTAAGAACAATTACGACATTCTTAACTGATAAAGCTCTTGCTTTACGTGATGTATAGTTTAAAAGTTAAACAAAATTCTGAGAGTACTACTCTTAAATTGAAAATATCTGAATTATCAAAACAACTTGACGATTCGAAACGAGCAAATTTTCAGAATGCAACTCAACTGAAATATCTTTTGCCTGAAAGCTCTGATCTTTACAAGAAAGTAAAAGATCTTGAAGAATTACTTTCTAAGACAAATCATACTGATCAAAATTGTGTTTTAAACAAATCTGAAAAAAAATTTTGCTCTTGAAAAAGAGTTGTCTTTAACTAAAGATTCACTTGAGAAGGAAAGACATGAGTTCTTACTTAAAGAACAAGATTTTAAAGCTAAATCTAAATTGTTTGAAGATGAAAGAAAGATGTTTTTAATCAAAGAACAATCTTTTAAAACTGACTACCAATCATTTGATAATGACAGAAATTCTTATTTGGTCATTATCAAAGGATTAGAAGAGCAGTTACTTCATCTTTCTAAACAATTCAATGAATTTCCTTCTTTAAAAGAATCAGAGGTTAAAGATCCTTCAGTTTGTTCAAAATCTAAAGTTGACCAATTTGGTTTTTCTACAGAAAGTGAAAAGAAATCCAACTGAATTTTCTAAATTTGATTCTTCTTCGGATCTTAAACTTAAATATCTGTTAAAGATACACAGAGGCAAAGATAAATTGTTAAACAACTTCCGGTCAAGATTTACACCAGTGAATCTTCGAAGTCAAATTTTCCTAAAGTTTCTGAAAATACTGGTCATTCTAATCAGAAAGCATTTTCACAGAAAAACACCAAGTTTTATCACAAACAGGCAAGAACCGGACAGTTTTTCAAAAAGAAGAGTTCGCAAAAGTCTGATCATTCAATTTCATGTTTCTTTAGAAATTCAGATATTCAATTTTCTCATATGTTTTCTGCTTTTGAGAGAGAAGCTGATAGTTATAACTTGCAATTTGTACCTAAATCAAAGTACAAGTGGGTACCTAAACCCCAGTTTAAGTGGGTACCAAAACCCGTTTTGAAATGGGTACCCAAGAGTGCTAACAAGTCTGGATCCAAATCTGTTTGGATACCAAAGACTTCTTAAATTTTGCAGGTTATAGGTTTCTTATCATTTTTTATAAGGACCCGTTCTTCACTTTAATAGGCTCTTGATTTCTTCGATCATGACCCGTGCTTCAACTCAAGTTGGCTTCTAGTTAATCCAGGCTAGAACACATTCTTCAATGCAACAACGGCTTCTTCTTACAACAGAGTAAAAACCCAATCTTCATTGATACTGGATTTTGTACTTCTCAAGTACAGAACCAGAGCTAAAGGCTTTCAGCTACATCAGACTTAGACCCGAGCTTTCGCACTAAAGGCTTCTAATCATTCTAGATTAGAACCCAATTGAGAATCTTTCTGGAATTCCTGCCCTGCACTCTGATGCTGAATTGACAAAGAGGGAGTTTTATTTTTATATGTTTTTTCTCCTGATTTCAATTCTATGAGTTGACTAACTGTGTGTGCTTATTTCCCGGGGGAGTTTCAGTCGCACTTTGACGTTGACATTTTAAAAAGACGGTGTGTGATTTTTCACGAAAATATTTGATACACACATAAAAATAATTTTTGAGCTGAAAAAGAATTATTTTTTTTTGATTCTCTGAATCTATCATTGAGATTAATTGATCTAATCTCTTTCATTTTCATAATCTCATTTCTTCTGAGATTTTCTTCATTTGTCTCCCATGTATTCTTAATTCTTCCAATCATCTTCATATTCTCCCAAGTGCTAATTCTTTCATGAAAATCTAATTTATTTCATATCATATATGAGATTTTTTATTTCATTCTGATATCTTCTATATCATCATTCAAATTTCATTCTGAGTATCATCTCCTAAATCATCTGTGCTATGCTGAATTTCATGATATCCCATGAGCTTCAAAGCTGAAAATATTTCTGCTGACTTCGAGTATGCACCAAAATGAGTGATAGACATAAATATCGCTTCTATGGTCTAACCAGAACCGGAAGACCTACCCAAGGAGCAAACCATCTATAGTTTGTGTGGGTGAGGGTTCTTTAGGTCTATTAGTTGAGAAGTGTGAGGTATCACGGGATACTGACAGGGTCGAGCAGAGGTAAAATGTAAATGAGAGTGATATATTGAAAGGAGATAGTGGTGCATCAGATCATGCTTTCACTATAAAGCTGACTGAATTTATTTCTGAAAAGTGAGCCAGAGGGAGCTAAGTTAAAAAATGCTGAGAGCTGAGAGTTGAGAAAGGATTTGAAGAAAAGATAGTCCTATCTACATCTGCTGGGTAAACCACATAATCTATCAAGCCCTATGAGACTTGATATTGAAAAAGACGTCGTGGACCCAGTGACGCATGCACTTAACCTCACCAACTACTCAGTTATCTCTCAAAAGATTTTTGTTTCAATAATCACTAAGATTTAGCACATTTCTATCTATATATCATTTGGATATTATTGATATTGAAACAAGGAAGACATTTGCTCCGGTCTCCGACTTCATTTGATGCACATTGTGTCTAGAGCTGAATATATATATACACTTTTAGAACACATCGAGTCTAACAGTCTGCATGACTATAAACAGCTAGTCCAAAGTGATTAAGCCGGAACAAATAAGAGTGATTCTTTCATGTTAAAGGATTTCACGATGACTATTTGGAAATCCTACCGGTGTTAACATCACGCCAGTGCTGAACGTAGGTCACATAGATTATGTCTATTGTGCAAACAGGAATCCTATGTGGACCTGGACTCGTTATTTCACAAAATGAATGTGTTTCATTTTCCCCGAAGTTAAAAAGCTTTGTTTCATTTTAAAAGAGTATTCATTTGAGGGGGAGTGAGATAAATTTGTTTAGATCAGGGGGAGAGGATATCAGTTTGAGGGGGAGAAAATCAATTTGTAATTTGTTTTCTTTTGAAATTTTGTATTTCATCTACTGCATATTCATTGCATTTATGTCTCTGAAGATGTTACATGATGTTCATAATTCTTATGATCATCATGAGGGGGAGAAAAGCTAGAGTTCAGAGACAACGGTTAAGTAGATTGAAGTCAACTGAAGACAATTGCAAATACATATCTAGACAATTGAAGAAGGGAGAAATAGAGAAAAGATATTCATGATTTAAGGGGGAGTGTGCTATCAAGAAAAGAGATATGGAGATTCACAGATTGAAGAGAAGAGAGACAGAGATTTGAAGTCTCAAAAGAGATCAAAGAAAAGAAGAAGATTCAAGAAAACAATCACCCTGAACAGGACTTTAATTGAAAATTATTTTCGTCTCTAAGGGGGAGATTGTTGGGGTACGATTATAAATAGAGTTGAAAACAATATTTTTTTATAGTTCAGGTGCTTTATTGTAAATACACAATAGTTGTAAATTTTGTATGTATATATATATATATATATATATATATATATATATATATATATATATAGTTCAGTTAACAGAAGGTGATACAGATTTGAGAGAATTGTCAAGCAAGAAAACTTTCAAGAACTTCAATGTAATATTCTCTCATCTCAATCTAAGCTTTCGATATTATGTGACTGAATTGTTAATTGTTCATATTGATTGTTTGTATGTGAATGAATTGCTAGAAATATGAATTATCAGCCCCGAAGTCATTTATGAAGTCATTTATTTATTAATTTACTTTATTATAGGAACGCCAAGGGCGTCTTAAGTCGTTGGAGGCTGTTTAATTTCAGATATGAGCAGTTGGGCACAAAGAAAAGTGTTAACTTTTGCTTTCCTATTTTATGCGTTATTTCAGCGAACTTCACTTGATTTTTTTCTTCCGTTTCTTTTTACTCTATGGACCGTATCTGCTAATTTTCTTTACCTTAAATAGTTAAATTCAATTTAAAATTTGGCTTTTCTTTTTTCATTGGGGATTTTAACAATGTGCTTGATAATTGCAACTAGGTACCCCTTTATTTGTGAAAAAAGTGTAGTTTATTTGAACGTTGAACTGGGTTTGTTTGTTTGTTTATAATTTACTAATTTTCTTTCCCTTAAATAGTTAAATTCAATTTAAAATTTGGCTTTTCTTTTTTTTTATTGGGGATTTTAACAATGTGCTTGATAATTGCAACTAGGTACCCCTGTGAAAAAAGTGTAGTTTATTTGAACGTTGAATTGGGTTTGTTTGTTTGTTTATAATTTACTAATTTTCTTTCCCTTAAATAGTTAAATTCAATTTAAAATTTGGCTTTTCTTTTTTTATTGGGGATTTTAACAATGTGCTTGATAATTGCAACTAGGTACCCCTTTATCTGTGAAAAAAGTGTAGTTTATTTGAACGTTGAACTGGGTTTGTTTGTTTGTTTATAATTTATTAATCATCTTGGATTCTTTCATTTATGACAAATATATTTGAGGGAACTCTTGATTATCATAAAAAGTTACGGTATTTTGCTGATTCTTGAGATGGGTATGAATGCGATTCAGTTGTTTATTTATTTGGAAAATGGGTGTTCACACTTTTCTTGGATTCTTTGACTACTCAGATGAGGTTTGATGAGATGTAAAGAGTCAACAAAGACCTACATTTGAATTGTGGGTTCTTCATGAAACCTTTTCCTAAAGGTTGTGTCTTTTCGTGAAGAGACACAACTCTTAGGTTTATCTAAATACTAATATAGGTCCTTATACTTTCTATAATTACAATAACGAATACAATATCTAAACTATTTACATAATTAGTCTAAACAATCAATATTAATCTATCATTCTCCCCTTAATCTTGATTGTTCTTTGATAAGTCTTCAACTCCAAGTAGTTGTCTCATTGTGACAAACTTAATTCTTGGTAGTGCTTTAGTAAGTATGTCAGCTCTTTGTTTTTCTCCACTGATGTGCGAGCACTATCAAATATTCTCTTTCAACACATTTCAGCACTATCAAATATTTTCTTTCAACACATTTATGATGAAGTGGTACTAGGTGTCAATGTGTTTACTTCTTCCACGAAATATTGGGTTCTTCATTAACGCTATTGCTGACTTATTATGAACATAAATCTTGATTTTTTGTTCTTGGGTATTTGTAATCTTGCTGAGTAATCTATTTAACCATATTGCTTGAATTGCTGCTACGGTTGCTTCAACAAACTCTGATTTGCAAGATGATAATGCTACTGTTCCTTGTTTTTGAGTACTCGGCTGATCGGTGAGTTTCCAAAGTAAAAAACTATTTTTGTTCTGCCTTTTCCTTCTTGTGTATCAATGTGATAACTGTTGTCATTATAACCTTTTATGTTGTTTCCTCCTTTGTATCCATAAGTTATTCCATGATCTTTAGTTCCTTTGATGTGCCTTAATATTTGTTTAATAGCTTTCATATGTTGTTGCTGAGGTTCTTGCATGAAACGACTAAGTAATCCAACTAAGTAACTTAGGTCGGGTCTTGTATGTAGTAAATATCGTAAACATCCAATTATGCTTCGATATTCTGTGGCATCTACATACGTTCCTTTTGAAAGTTTGGTCAATTTAAGTCCTGGTTCCATAAGTATTTTTGCATCATTGTAGACTAGCATACATGCATCTTTGAGTATCTTATTTGCGTAGCCTGTTTGTTTTATTGAAATCTTGCCATAACTTAGCATGACTTAAATTCCGAGATAGTAGGCTAATAAGCCGAGATCACTCATCTCAAACTTATCCTTCATTTGATCTTTGAATAGATCAATTTCCTCTCTTGGTGTCCCGGTAATTATCAGGTTATCTACATATACTCCTATCAACAATGTTTATTTTATTGAAATCTTTCCATAACTTAGCATAACTTAAATTCCGAGATAGTAGGCTAATAAGCCGAGATCACTCATCTCAAACTTATCCTTCACTAAATCTTTGAATAGATCAATTTCCTCTCTTGGTGTCCCGGTAATTATCAGGTTATCTACATATACTCCTATCAATATTGTTGATGACTTGGTTGATCTAGTGTTGTTTTGTCCCTCCATTAAAGACGTTGTTCTAATCAATCCCGACATTGGAATGTCTCGAAAAATGCAGGTATCCACTCTTCTCTAATGTCATAGAGATGCACTGAGTAGCCATTTGTATGATTCTATATCCTCCTTACTTAGCAACCCAGTGCCAAATGAAACACTTTTTATGGTTGTTAATACTAGTGAATGGGACAAGAACCATATCATACCTGAAAATAATTATTGAGAATACATATTTTAATATTCACATTAACTATAAAATCATATACGTTAATAAAATCCACATTCTGATTCTTCTTTCATCTAATGTGAATGGTGAAATGAGTAATGTGAAAGGTGAATGATCAGTTAAATATTTGTCCATTCACATACAATATTTGAGCATTCACATTCACTTTGAGTTATTATATATCAGTGTACTCTAATTGTTCAGTTCCTAATTTCATATGAACAATTAACATTTTAACCATATACTTGTTTGTGTTGTATGTTGTATCGAAAGACACTATGTCACCCAAAGCAACATAGTTTGCCACTTCTACTTTTTCTGCCCAAAATATTGCATTTAAGAAGCCATCATATTTTATTAAGTGGTGAAAATGAAAGTCTTTAACATTTTCTGATTTCTTTGTATACTTTTCAACAATCATTTGTGCGTCACTACCCCCAACATAGCAGTTTAAGTCTCTTTTAAAATTCTTGAAATCTGTCCTTGTTGCCCCAACATAAGGGTATCCTCCAGATAGCTCTTTGCATATCTTGTGGATATTTACAACACCGATATTTGTGTTGGATGCCTTTTGAATTATTATTTGTTGTTCAAAGTTGAGCTTCCTTGATGATCACATGAGATATGCATCAACGGATGACACAAGACAGTGATTGTGGGGCTCTTTAAATTTGTAAACCTCAAACTTCCCTTCATTTGTTATATGGAATCGTATTTGTGCTTTGCAATCACTCTTAGCTGAAGGTACCACACGCTGCTGTTGCTTCTTTCCTTCTAAGCTGCTGTGTTTTGATTTCAGGCAGTCCTTCTTTGTTACATACCACTGCCCTCATTCTTTCTTCTCCTTTAACTCCTCTTTTTAGAGTTGATAAACGTGTATCGAATCCAGCCAAAGGTGCATATGTTTTATAAAAATTCACCCCTTCATCTAAATATTGAAAATCATTTTTTCTCTTGGTTTGAAAGGGGTCTTGATTGCATTTTTATTGGATATGCGGAGCATTCCAAGGCCTATAGATTCTATGTGATTGAACCTAATGATTTCATTTCGATTCATACGGTTATAAAATCAAGTGATGCAATGTTTGATAAGACAAGATTCTCGTCAATTGTTAGACCAAAGGACTTGGTGCTGATCTTCACAGATTTGGCTATTAAAATCAAAAGAATGAAGAAAGCCTAAGTTATACCTACCAGTCGTAGATAGTATAGCTAGAAGTTGACCTCGAGAATTATCGAACTCAAGGAATGACAAAAAGGATCGAGATACCGATACTAGATTATCACTAAAATCTAGCCACTTAAAAGGGGAAAATGCTGGATTACCTACAAACTAAACTAAACTAAACTACGAAATGCATGAATTCACCTAAGATAAACTAAGATACTTAAACTAAAATGAGATATTAAGACAGACTATGATGATCTAAATTATCAAAAGCAAATAAACAAGATAAAGATCAAATAATAAAAGCAACACCCACTTGGAATTGTTCTTTAGGATTTATGAAAAAGGAACTAAGTGAATAAACTCTTAGGATGTTTTAGTTGAAAACAGAAACAAGTTAGAATTAAATCCAACCATTTTAACATTTAAAGCACAAATGTATGTCAATCAAGTGCGTACAAGACAATTTAAGAACACATCCCACTAATTCTAGGAATCAAGTATGGAGTTCTCCGGTATTCCCCAACCCCATAAAACTAGCGAAAACATGCATTTTACGAAAGAATCAACCAACTAAAACTAGATTTTAAAACCAAAACTTTCTACACGTCAAGCGCTCGGAATGAGTTTCAAACATTCATTTTAATCGAACAAACACATATCATATTCATGGAACTTAAATATCAAATTAACCCTATGATCACAATAATGCTAAGGATCAATTTCATGCAATAATTTCACAATTTATCAACTAGTTACCATATGAGAATCACAATAATGCTAGAAATGGCAACAAACTATCGAATCACACAAATTTGATAAAGTTTGTAAAAATCAGCATTTAAATTCAATTCTCATGATCACAATAATGCTAGAAAATCAAACTTAACACTGATTTTGTTAATTCCAACGCATCAATTAAATCATACACAATTGAGACATACACTTTTCCAACTAAAACATCTAAATCTTTTCATATATCCATCAAGAAACAAAATCCAAGTGAGTGTTAACAAAACTACTCACTAATCATGCTAATAACAATAAAATAAACAAAATCTCAACTAAACAAAACCATTTCAGAAAGTTTAAAGAAAGATTGTACCAAAACCGTAGCTAAAGATGATGAACTAGGTGAAGAAATCGTAACCGAATGCTTGAGTCACCAAGGAAAACCGAATGCTTGAGCTAATCTAACCCTAACTATGCTTGAAAAACGAAAACCCCACTTACACCTACTAATCGCACCTTAAAGTGTGTGAAAATTGCGGCTATACTAAGATAAAAATGAACATTGTCCTAAATTGGTCGCTGCTCTCTTTATATATCTGACGTGTCGTGGTCACGACAAGATGTCGTGATTACGATCTTGGGTCAGGTCGTGGTCATGACGTGTAGCAAAATGCAATGTAGCTTCAGAGGAGATCGGCTAAGCCCGTAGATTCATCGTTTTCACTTCATTTTCCATCATTTTGGCAACATGGCGGCTTCAAACCTACGAAATATAAAATATGAAGCAAATCAGTACCATTTCTACATAAATCGAAGCAAAAACCGCTAGAATGTAAGGCAAAATGATACGAAAAATATATACAAAAGATGTCATATCAGGTGCCAATTGCAAATGCTAGTATAAGTGGTACCAAGGAGGTTGAATCTTTAGTTGAAACCACTAAAGAGACACCGGAACTTCGTAGAAGTGATAGAGTTCGAAAACACAAGTCTTTTGGCTCGGATTTTCAACTTTATTTGGTTGAAGGATCAGGAGATAATATTCAATCTCAATACTCTTATTGTTTTCATATAGAGGATGATCCTATGACATACGAAGAAGCTATGAAATTTCAAGATGTTGCATTTTGGAAAGAAGCCATCAACGATGAAATGGATTCCATAATGGGTAACAACAATTGGGAGATTTCTGATTTGCCACCCAATTGTAAACCTATGGGTTGCAAATGGATCTTCAAAAAGAAGATGAAAGTTGATGGGTCAATTGATAGGTTCAAAGCTTGTTTAGTCAAACAAGGTTTCCGACAAGGTTTCGATACAAGGTAATTAAACCAAGTTTTTGAATTGCAGGAAAAATGTCTTCCGTTTGAATATCCAACGTTTGGTCATCTGCCGCAGTTCGAATACAGTTCCTCCATCTCCATATAGCCCATATAGTCATGTGTTTGGCTAGTGTTGGGCTAGTGTTGCTTGCTACTGGGTCTCTCATGTGTTGCTCTAGTGTTGCACTAGTTCTTGGGCCTGGCATGCCCCTCCATTACCAGTTTAAATTGTTATTACTATCGTTTTTCTATATTCTTCAAATAAATGTAGTTGAAATCTCACTTGTAATTAATTAAACCAATCTGAATAGGTTTTGACGATTGGTGACGTTTAGCTCTGTAATGTTGCTAACTTTGCTGTCTCTGATCTAGAAGCATATAAAATTCAGTCTCTTTGATCATCATTCAACTGAGTTCCTGTTTAGTTATGCAGAATAGAGAGAGGTACATGCGTAATAAACAGGTTTCGCTCATCTAGTTTAAGCAACTACCACTTCATTATGCAATTTGTGCTTTCATCAACATTTCTAGGAAAGTAGGAAACAGCACTGATGTGTGGCTGACAGATTTCAGTACTAATATTTTTCTTTTCTTCTTTTATGGGAGAGAGTCGATCTTCACTAGCCAAGCCCGGGTTTCAATTATAGCATGTTCAGGCTGTTGGCATAATCCAGAATAAAGACGGTGGTTATTTATGTTTCTGTTTAGTTGTTTTTGTTTGACCGAATCAAGGCCATGTTGGCTACTAAGTTCTTGTTTGTTTTGTTTGGTTGGAACGTGGGAAGTTATCCTTAGTTCGTAGCAGATTAGTTCTATTAAGTAGACTATTATTTTGTATTCTTGTGTGCGCAGAAATTAAGAGAGAAAGTTTGCCGCAATGTCTTCTTCATCCTCTGTCAAGTTTACGTAACATATTACTAGTTCGATCCAACCTCTGATTTACATTTGGTATCAGAGCGCTAGGTTGGTGCCTTCCACGATTCAACATCCCCGGCAACAAATATGGGAGACAAGAACGACAAGCATGAGAAGGATGGACTGGTGACGCTTCACTATCCTATGCTGTCGAAAAACAACTATGCCGCCTGGGCTATTAATATGAAGGTCTTTATGCAAGCACAAGGCGTCTGGGATGCCGTTGAACCCAGAACTTTGAATACTGTTGTCGAAGTTAAGAAGGACAAGATGGCATTGGCGGCCATTTACCAAGGGATACCCGAAGACTTGCTACTGTCGTTGGCAGCGAAGCAAACGGCCAAGGAAGCGTGGGAAGCGCTGAAGACCATGTTCATGGGGGCAGAAAGAGTTAGAACAACGAGGGTGCAAACCCTGAAAGTAGATTTCGAAACTCTGAGTATGAAGGAAACAGAGACTGTTGATGATTTTGCCGTGAAGGTGAACAACATCGTGAGCAATATTCGTGCTCTGGGAGACAAGGTCGACGAAGCTTATGTGGTAAAGAAGTTGTTACGAGCAGTACCATCTAGGTTTCCGCAACTCGCCTCTACTATTGAGCAATTTGCGGACCTAGACACGATGTCTGTTGAAGAGGTCATCGGAAGGCTGAAAGCACACGAAGAGAGAGTGCGAAGTCACAGCGAGGGTGAGGAGAAAAAACTACTTCTGACCCACCAGGATTGTGTACAAAGAAGTAAGAAGCAAGACGAAGAATTGAAGTCTCAAGACAAGACATATCGTGGAGGAGGCAGTGGATCGCGAGGCCGGGGAAGAGGACGTGGCAGAGGTATGACATTTGGTGGTCGTGGAGGCCGTGGTAGAGGTGGCTTTCAACAGCAAAGAACTGGAAACTGGGGACCACATAATGGGCGTGACAAAAGTAAGTTTCAGTGTTACAATTGCCAAGGCTTTGGTCATTTTGCATTCGAATGCAAGAATCCACGCAAGGAGAGGAATCAAGAGGCCCATTTAACAAAGGAAGATAATGAACCAGCACTTCTGCTTGCTGCCACGAACACCATCCAGGAAGTGATTGAATAGGTGTATTTAAATGAGAAACATGTGACGCCAAAGTTGAGTTGCTCGAATGAAGAAGTATGTACTACAAAGGTTTGGTACTTAGATAACGGAGCAAGCAACCATATGACGGGTGACAAAGCAAAATTTTCGAGTTTGGACAGATCTGTACAGGGCTATGTGCGTTTTGGTGATGGTTCAAAAGTATGAATTGAGGGAAAGGGCTCCATCATATTTATGTGTAAAACTAGAGAGAAGCGAATGATGCGAGGGGTGTACCACATCCCAAGCTTGTGTAACAATATCATAAGCCTTGGGCAACTAGCAGAAGAAGGAAATAAAATTCTCATGTTTGGTGACTATTTGTGGGTTCATGATCCTCTGAAAACCGGTTGTACAAGATTGAGTTGAACCAAGTCGAGCCACACTGCTTGCTATGTGGACGACAGGATTCAACGTGGTTGTGGCACACACGCTTAGGCCATGTTAATTTCCAGAATTTGAAGCAGATGCATGACAAAGACATGGTAAGCGGATTGGATAAGATCGAGCAACCCGCGACGTTGTGCAAGAGCTGTTTAGAAGGAAAACAGACCCGAAGTTCTTTTCCAGCACAGGCAAGTTACAGAGCAAAAACGAGATTGGAACTCATTCACGCCGACTTATGTGGGCCGATCACACCACCTACAGCCTCGGGTAACCGTTACTTCCTTTTACTCATTGACGATTTTAGTTGTGTGATGTGGATTTATCTATTAAAATCAAAGGATGAGGCACTTAGTTCCTTTCAGAAATTTCGTTTGTTAGTTGAGAATGAAACAGGTGAAAAAGTTAAAACTTTACGGTCTGATCGTGGGGGTGAATTCCTTTCAAAATCATTCACGAACTATTGTGATGAAACGGGTTTAAAACGTCATTTTTCAGCTCCATACTCTCCACAGCAGAATGGTGTGGTTGAAGGCGGAATCGAATGTTAATTGAGATGGCGAGAAGTATGATCAAGTATATGAAAGTACCTCAAGTACTACGGGGAGAAGCAGTTCAGCAGGCCGTTTACATACTGAATCGGGTCTCCACAAAAGCTCTGGATGACAAAACACCCTACGAAGCATGGTCTGGGAAGAGACCTAACCTTGGGCATCTTAGAGTATTCGGTTGTGTTGCACACTCGAAGGTACTAAGAGGGCAACATCAAAAGCTTGATAGCCGGAGTGAAATGTTAGTTCATCTTGGAACCGAAACAGGTAGCAAGGCTTATCGACTTCTCGATCTAGTTTTGGGCCGAATACGAGTTAATAGGGATGTACATTTTGAGGAACAAAAGGCATGGCCATGGGAAGATGCAATCATGTTCAAAGGAAATCTGGATGCTACCTTCACTCTTGAAGGTTATAGTAATGAGAGTAATGAGAATCTTGACTTAGAAACAGAAAGCGATGAAACCGTGTAGAGGTGTCTGATGGTATCGATGAGTTAAGTGATGAAGAAGCTCCTCAAACACCAGCCGATTCACCTGTCACTTCACTTGATTCATCAAGCACCATTTCAAGCTCAACAGGAGGTGGTGCACCCAAGAGGTATCGATCTCTTGAAGAATTGTATGAAGAGACTGATGAGTTGTTTTTCATGCGTGATGATGACGAACCCACCTCATACACCAGCGCTGCCAGGAAGACAGAATGGAGGAAAGCAATGAAGGTAGAGTTGGAAGCGATTGAAAAGAACCAAACTTGGAGTCTGGTTAATTTACCATCAGGTCGTGAGCCTATTGGACTGAAGTGGGTTTACAAGTTGAAAAGGGATCCAAGTGGTAAGATACTAAAGCACAAAGCGAGACTAGTCGCAAAAGGTTACGTTCAAAAACCCGGGATTGATTTTGAGGAGGTTTTCGCACCGGTTGCTTGACTCGAAACGATTCAGATCATATTAGCCCCTTTCTGGCTCACACGGATGGAAAGTACATCATTTAGATGTGAAGTTAGCATTTCTAAATGGGACATTAAATGAGGAAGTATATGTCACTCAACCTGAGGGATATGTGAATACAAACCATCCAGAAAAGGTGTATAAGTTGTCGAAGGCACTCTACGGGCTTCGTCAAGCCCCTAGAGCATGGAACTCAAGATTGGACAGGTGCCTAAAAATGACTGAAGTTTGTGAGATGTGGGCTGGAGTATGCTGTTTACACAAGAAAGATGGAAGGTAACACCTTAATAGTCGGGGTTTATGTTGATGATTTAATTGTCACAGAAAATTGCGAAAGGGATGTCAAGCACTTCAAACAATAAATGAGCAGGGAGTTCGAGATGAGTGATCTTGGATTGCTTTCATACTATTTGGGAATTGAAGTGGCACAGCACAAGGATGGGATAAGTCTCAAGCAAATAGCCTATGCGAAGAATGTGCTGTCAAAGGCAGGGTTGGTAGATTGTAATCCATCACAGTTTCTAATGGATCATAAAGAAGAATTAACAAAGGATGAGGGTGGAGTACTTGTGGATCCTACACTGTTTCCGTTTATGTGGGTAAAATATTTATCTATATTAAGTAAATCCTAAAAGGTTCTTTTTAGAAAGCCTCCACCTAATTTTGCCTTGGAGTCAAATAGCTGTTGACTTAAAGATGGGACAAAACGGCTGAAGCCGTCTATACTGATGGAGGCGAGCAGAAGACCATACCCATCCTCAGAGCCGTCCATAGTATGGATCAGAGGCCCTACCTTTATCCGGGTAATAGAAATCTCCCTACGTGGTAACATGAGCCAATGGGAAATTAGCAAGGAAGGTTATAAATATAACCTTATTCTCTACAGACAAGGTAAGCACAAAATATATACAATCCCCTTGAATACATTCTTTCTCTGACTTTATTTAAGATCTCATCCATTGTTATCTGGAATATGTCTAACTTGGGCGTCGGAGGTGCCTCACAGGGGATCTCCCCCTGTGTTGCACGCTGATGTACTGTTGTCGTATTTCAGCATCATTCAATCCGAGAGCATTGGAGCTGGAAGGGAGTTTTACGTCTAAACAAATGGCGCCATCCGTGGGACCGACTGGATTTACACTGGTTCTTGCGATATAAATCCATTTCTTCTTTGTTATATAGATAATCGAAATTCCTGAACCCAGCCCTGAGTATAAAGCCAGACAAGCAATCAAGCAGAATGATTCCTCCACCATTAACCAGTTCTCCTGTAACAATACCATCCACTTCCCATGATCCCATTGCACCCCTGTTAACACCAATAAATCCCTTACGCAATCTAGTAATCGAAGAGAATTCTGTCAATAATCCCGCCAACCCTTCTCTAGATCCTTTATTCATCCAGCAGCACTATGAACAGCTTCAAGCTATGATGGCACGCGAAGCAGAAAGAAGAAATACGTTAGCCGGAGTACGAGCATGCCTGTATCCCTATGTAGAGGGGGAAGCTGCTTTTGTTTCTTCGGAGGGATTTGTTAACATGTCAAGTGGATCTCATGTGGGCACTATGTCCACCGTAGTCACGACCATCCCCTTAGAAGAAAGTGAAAGGAGAATTCTTCCACCCCCAATCACAAGTTTTCACCAAACAACAGGAGGAAGCAGTCAGCCAGCGGCAGAAGGCAATCAGTCATCCTTTAATACAGGATCTACGGGTCTCTTAGGGGTAAATTATGGGGATTACTGGAGGTTTGCTAACCCATATCTTACCCCCGCATAGATGCCTCATTCCCATTCCTGGGGTCCATACTCTGGAACACACCAGGGGTGGATTCCAAACCCATTCATCCAAACTACGCACCAAATGCCCTATGGAGGGGAGATGCCCCAGGTGACAAGAGTGAGTGGAGAGGGCATGGCTCAGCAAATGTTAGCACAGCAAGGAGGACGTGCTAATGCCATGGTAGAAGCATCACCATTCGTAAAGTGGATTGCAGACTTCCCACTTCCAGAGGGGTTAAAGTTCCCTACAAATATTGGGGTTTATGAAGGCTTAGGAGACCCGGACGATCACTTACAACTTTTTGCTGGAATAATGAAGATATCCAAATGGTCCATGCCGGTAGCCTGTCATATGTTCCCTCTAACCCTTAAAGGGACAGCAAGGCTATGGTTTGAAAGTTTACGACCGTCTTCCATCGACACCTTTGAGGACCTAAAAACAAAGTTCAGATCCAATTTTATGCAGCAGAAGAAATATACGAAGACTCACCTGGAGGTCCACAACATCAAACAAGCTGAAGGGGAAACAGTAAGGTCTTTTGTAGAACAATATAACATGGAAAGTCAACAGATCAGAGCTCTTAATGAAGATAGCAAAATCTCTAGTTTTATTCATGGTCTGCCGACCAGGCAGTTGGTAGAAATCCTTTCCGCAGATTTGCCAGAATCTTACCAAGCTCTTTTGGACAAAGTGTATTCATTCATAAGGTCGAAAGAAACAGCTGTTAATGGAGCGCAAGGACAAAAGAAGGGAGGTTCTAATGAGCAGGCAAGGGGGGGAGAAAGAAGAGCGCGCAGTCCCTCCTCCGACAAACAATCTCGTAGCCGACCTCCCAGCAGGTTTGCTCCCTACTCCAGAAGGCAATCAGGTACCTACGCTCCCTCACCGCGTTCACCCTCTCATGGATTACTCTCCACTCTATCAAAGACCCCACAACAAATTTTGGCCACTGAAAAGATAAGCACATCCTTTCGACCCCCACCTCGGATGATGGGTAATCCAAAAAACAAAGATAAAAGCAGGTATTGTGACTTTCATGAAGACTATGGCCATGACACCAATTATTGTACGGAGTTAAGGAAGCAGGTAGAAGAGGCAGTTAAGACAGGGAAGCTGGCCCATCCGGTGAAAAACCTTAGACAGCCTAAGAAGGAGGCTGAGGGATCCGGAGTAAGAAAACCGCTTTGGCAAAAAGAACAGAAGTCGCAGGAAACCGCTCCCAATGCTACTCATGAAATCCAGATGATAAGAATGGAGGAAGATTCGAAAAGACAAAAGGTTACTTACTCGGAAGTTAGTCTCTATGCCTCTGAACCACATTTTTCTACTGACCTTGTATTGATCAGTGTACAGATAGAAAATAACCTCATACGGAAGGTTTATTGTGATACCGGCAATGCTTGTGAAGTAATGTACGACCATTGCTTTGACAAGCTATCAGAAATAGAAAAACGTTTGATACAACCCTCAGCCACCCCCTTGGTAGGCTTCTCTGGAAAGACAAGATGGCCGGAGGGACGGATCATTCTCCCCGTGTGGATTGGAAAATTCCCCAAGCAAAAAAGGGAAAGTTTGGAGTTCTTGGTCATTCGATCACCATCCCCTTATAACATCATCCTAGGAAGGACAGCCATGGGTAAACTTGGAATGGTTGTGTCCACTCCTCAAGCTATGGTACAATTCCCCACTCCATGGGGCTTGGCCACTTTAAATTCTGAAAAATTACCAGGGATGGATTGCAAAAGTGTCCAGCAAGGGATAGAAGAAGAAGAAAAGAAAAAGGAGCAACCTGAGGAGGGAGAGGAAGTTGTCATTAATGAGAAACACCCAGAGCAACCTCTCAAAGTGGGAAGGAATATGTCCAGTAAAGGGAGGAACAAGTTGGTTGAGCTATTGAGACAAAATGTGACCGTATTCGCCTGGTCACCGTCAGACATGACAGGCATTCCCAGAGAAGTTGAGGTCCCAGGGGAAGCACCATACACTACTATGCACCACCTCCGAATTCCTCCGGCCGTGGAACCTATCAGGCAGAAGAAGAGAACATTGGCCCCAGAACGCAGTAAAGCTGTGGATGAAGAGGTGAGTAAGCTTGTGAAGGCGGGCATACTCCGAGAAGTTCAATACCCCTCGTGGGTGGCAAATCCAGTAATGGTCAAGAAGGGAGATGGGACCTGGAGGATGTGTGTAGATTTTACTGATTTAAATAAGGTCACTCCCAAAGATTGTTACCCCCTACCGGAAATTGATTGGAAGATTGAGTCCTTAGCCGGCTTCCGTTGGAAATGTTTCCTTGATGCATACAAGGGTTATCACCAGATCTTAATGGCTAAAGGAGATGAAGAAAAAACAGCTTTCAACACCAATGGAGGAGTTTTTTGTTACCAGAAGATGCCTTTTGGTCTCAAAAACGCAGGAGCAACATACCAGAGGTTAGTAGACAAGCTGTTCGGAAGTCAGATAGGAAGAAACTTGGAGGCCTACGTTGATGACATGGTGATAAAAAGCAGAACCGAGGAAGAACTCCTGTTGGACATAGAGGAGACTTTTTCAACATTATGAAGGATCAATATGAAGCTTAATCCGAAAAAATGTTCTTTCGGAATGGAGCGTGGACATTTCCTAGGTCACATCATTACTCCAGATGGGATTGAAGTAGATCCCGCCAAAATCAGGGATATTAACTCTATGAAGTCCCCCTCCACAATCAAAGAAGTTCAAAGCCTGAATGGGAAATTGGTAGCTTTAAGTCATTTTTTCTCCAAAGCAGCAGAAAGATCCATTCCTTTTTTCAAAACCTTGAAAGGATGTCTAGAGAAAAGCCAATACCGGTGGTCAGCTGAAGCGGGGAAGCATTTGCGGAGGTCAAAAAATATGTGAAGGATCTCCGCACTCTCACGGCCCCTATACCTGGAGAAGACCTGGTGGTTTACCTAGCTGCTTCAAGTCATTCTATCAGTTCGGTACTACTCACTGCTCGGAAGGGAAAGCAGGTACCAATTTATTTTATTAGTAAAACTTTGCAGGGGGCCGAGGAAAGATATCCTCCGTTAGAGAAACTAGCACTAGCTTTAGTGCATTCCGCCCGGAAGCTACGAAGGTACTTTCAGGCGCACACTATTAAGGTCATGACTGATTATCCCTTAAGACAGGTACTCTCGACACCCGAAAAATCAGGAAGATTAGCCAAGTGGGCAATTGAGTTAGGGGGATATGAAATCCACTTTGAACCAAGAGCGGCAGTAAAGGGGCAGATACTGGCCGAGTTCTTAGCAGAGATGCCTGCAGAAGAAGAAGTTCCTGAAAACGACATTTCCGTGTCGGAAGAAGGAAGAAAGAGCACTCATAGCTGGACTCTCTATACCAATGGCTCTTCTAGTTCTGAAGGATCAGGGGCAGGGCTTTTGTTGATTAGTCCTGAAGGAAAGGAGTATACCTACGCTTTGAGGTTTGAATTTACAACCTCTAACAATGAGTCAGAGTATGAGGCACTATTAGCTGGACTCTGAATAGCCAAAGAGATGGACATACAAAGCTTGGTGATTAAAGTGGACTCGCAGTTAGTGGCTAATCAGGTGGAGGGCACGTTTGAAGACAGGGATGAATCCGTGAAGAACTATTTAAAGATTGCACGAGATAGCCTAAGAGAATTCTCTCACTGGGAAATCCACCAGATACCCAGAGGTAAGAATAAGAAGGCTGACATCCTGAGTAAGTTGGCATCTGTGGCTTTTTCTCATTTAACTAAGGAGGTACTTGTGGAGGTATTAAAGGAGCCGACGACGGTCGCAATGGCAGTCTATCTAGTAGAAGAAGAAGGGGACAGCTGGATGACTCCCCTATTGGCCTATTTGAAACACAATGAACTTCCTGTCGATAGGGAAGAAGCTAGAAAGATACAACGGAAAGCACCCCTTTATGCAGAAAAGGAAGAAATCTTGTACAGAAGGTCTTATTTGATGCCATGGCTCTGATGTGTGGGACCAACCCAAGCCTCTAATATTCTCCAAGAAGTTCATATGGGATCTTGCGGGATGCATTCAGGAGCTAGAAAGGTGGCCACCAAGATCATAAGGCTGGGATACTATTGGCCTAGCATATATCGAGACGCAGAGAAAGAGTTGCAAGCTTGTCATTCTTGCCAACTCCATGCCAGGATACCACATCAACCCAAGCATGCCATGGTACCAGTAGGAGGATGTTGGCCATTTGAAAAATGGGGCATCGACATAGTTGGACCTTTCCCTGAGGCACCTGGAAGGGTAAAGTTTCTTCTAGTTGCTATAGACTACTTCTCAAAATGGGTGGAAGCTAAACCTCTAGCCACCATAACCGGCAAGCACGTGTTAAATTTTGTATGGAATAATATAGTTTGTCGATTCGGCCTACCTCACACTATTGTGAGTGACAATGGCAAGTAGTTTGCGGAAAACCCTTTCAAATCCTGGTGTGAAGAGATGAAAATCAAGCATGCTTTTACATCCGTGGCTCACCCTTAAGCTAACGGTCAAGTGGAGGTAACTAATCGAGAAATAGTGCAGGGAATAAAGAAAAGATTGGAAGGAGCGTCTAATGGATGGATAGAGGAGCTTCCCAATGTGCTATGGGGAAGCAGAACAACGCAAAAAAGCAGCACAGGAGAAACTCCCTTTGGATTAGTATATGGAGCAGAAGCAATGTTGCCAATCGAAGTTAGCATTCCTACACATAGGCGAACCTATTACCACTCAGAGGACAATCTCTCAGAGAGATTGGTAAACCTTACTCTGCTTGAAGAAAAGAGGGAGGTTGCAGCAATCAGAGAAGCTTACCACAAGCAAGCTATGCGGAGGTATTACAATAGAAGAGTCAAGACTACCTCCTTCCGAGTAGATGACTTGGTTCTTAGAAAAAATGAAGCCAGCCGAACAGAAAATCAAGGAAAGTTGGGACCTAACTGGGAAGGTCCGTATCGGGTCAGCAAAGTTTGCAACATTGGATCATATCAATTGGAAACTTTAGGGGGTTCCCCTATTCCTCGTACCTGGCATGTTAGTAACTTAAGGCGATTTTACATGTAATTCCATATAACATGTAACCAGCTGTTGTAACTAACCGTATCATTTGTACATGAACTTTATCAATGAAAGAAGGATTTGATGAAAATTTGTCTGTTTGAATACCTTTAACTAATATGTAGAAACCTTCTAAAGATCTCTTTTAAATCATTTCACCCTGACGAGGGAAAAATGTCCCTTTAAGAGGAGAATATGGATAACTCCCACACAGGCTTTTATGCACTGTCCCAGCAGGGAACTTTGCATCTTTTTTGATCAAAATAAAAAACAGAAGGGGGGGGGGGGGAAGCCAGCAGGCTTCCTTAAACTTCACTAAGAGACATGTCAAACAGTTTTATGAGTATCGTATATAAAGGCAATACTCACAATTATCAACAATATTTGTTGGCCATAAGCATCATTAACATTTCAAATAGTCATAAGCAATACACCATCCGAATAACAACACAGACATAAACCAAACTAATAAAGACCTACATGTTACTTGATTGTTCAGCAAAAGCAATACACAATTTCAATCAAACAGAAGAGGTAGTTTCTTCAGCAACCCCAAGAATCTCCACCAAAGGCTTTGTCGAATCTTCAGAAACAGAAGAGAGGTAAGCAAATTGATTATTTTTAGCAGCAACCAGAGCAGCTTCCAGCTCTTCTTTGGCCTCCTCACAATAGCCATCAACATCAGAGACATCAGTGTCTGGCAGATGCTTGCTCTGGGTAGAAATAATACCCTGATGACGGCCTAAGCGAATAGCAGCCCTCTGGACAGCTCTCAGAGGCTCCATGAATTCTGCCTTCTGTATCTGAGTAAAAAACACATGCTTGAAAGCTTCAGTAATAAGCTTCCCTCTCTCCATCTCTAGCACCTTGTTATGATCCTCCAGCTTCCGCTTCTCCTCCCCCAAAGATTTAAATTGAACCTCATCTTCCTCACTCTTCTTCACCAGCAAATCGTTCATTTCACAAACATCCTTGTAATCCCTAGTCTTGGAACTCAGTGACAATTGCAGACGTTCCAATTCAGCCTCCTTTTCCTTCAACTTATCTTCTAATTCACCTTTCAAACGAACTTCTTCCTTGAGCAAACCTTCACACCGCTCTAGATCCTTGAGGGAAGACAGTATCTTTTCCATCTCAGCGGATTTGTGAATAACCCTTCTACTAAGCTCAATGAGAATAGCAGAAAAGCCATTGGACAACTCAGCTGCCTTGGCGGCCAGTTCTGGATCTAGCAGTTGAGTCAGATCCCCAACGTTAGAAAAATTCAGTTGAATAGGTGACTCAGGAGCAGTACTGGAAGCCAACTTCCCAGGAGAATAGTTAACACCAAAAGGAGGTGTAATGGACGCTTCAATAGGCTTGCTTTTTTTATTAGGGTATCTGGGGGGTCGACCACCAAAACTAGAGACTTTGCCCTGAGAAGAGCCACCTCCGTCGGTAGGAGTGACAGTAGCTTGGCTCTTTATGCGCGAAGACTTCCGAGCAGATATTGGTTCAGAAGGCTTCTTCTTCCTCTTTGACCCAGCGGTAGGAGTAACATTCGGATCAGGCGCTTCCTCATCTAGGAAACAGAGGATTATAAGTAATAAGCTAGAATGAAGAAGGAGAAAATAAAATAACTTAAATAAGGTATACCTCCCTCCGATTCGCTGAGACTCAAGATACTTCCTCCGGAAAACTCAGTTTCTGTAGCACCCACCTTTCTCCTTCCCCACCGAACATTGGAAATCTCATCATCAGTTAGTAGGTCCTCCATAGAAAGTTCTACAAAATAAGCTCAAGGTTGGTTAGAAGGTATCAAAAACAATCATAAGGAAAAGGCATCTTGATAAATAGGAAGCACAATAGCACCACTCAAGATTTACCAATATCCCCTCTGTATGGTACGGGGACGTATCCAGGATAATCCCAGACGGAACTCATCCCCGCCATTACGAGCAATTCTTCTGGATAGGGACGAAGACGAAAGCGCCTACGGCACAACTCATCCCTGCAAGAAACATCATATTCCTCCTCCTCAGGAATATCGTTAACATCAGAATCATATTCATCCCTCCAGATCAAGAGGGAATCTCTGTTTTCACCAATAACCGACGAATCCACCCATATGAATTTGTCTTTCCAATCCTTTAAACAATTCCTCCCTCCTACTAAAATCTGAGGATAAGGCTTCGAACGGGTGGTTAAAGAGCACCAGTCCCCTTTCATCCCTATTTTGAAGAAAACCCTAAGCAACGCTACACTAGGAACTTTACCTATGGATTTGCATGCCATTTCGAACAGGTGAATTTTCTCCGTACCTAAAGGAGATATCTGGGAGATCTGAATTTTGTTATGGGTCAACACATCCAAATAGAAGGGGCTTATAGGAAATCGCATATGAGCCATCTTCAACGCCTTGGCATAAATGGCTATGCGACCAGGTACCGGATTATCTGCCCTATCCCTCTTTGCCGGTATAGATGGATGAATGCTCTCTGGAATATAAACTTCATCCAGAAGGATACGAAAATACTTCTCAGAAACCGTGGGTCTAACTAGACTAACCCTGACTTCTTCCATTTTTGAAAAGAGTAAGGAAATAGATGAAAAGAACAGGAAGTGCGGAAGGAAACACGAAACTAAAAGAAATACAAGAAGAGTCGACTAACCTGTGAGCGCACGGAATAAGGTTGAGTAGGCAAGAGTTAAGAAATTGGGGAAGATGAAGAAAGGAAGTTTTTAAAGGTGAGTTAAAATTCAAAACGGGTCCTATATTTAAGGGGGTAACTGCATTCAGAGGGGGGAAACCGCCAGATTGGGACACGCGTAGGGCTCCGAAGATAGCGCCTGCACATCTCATCATGGAAAAGGCGTCAGAGGCGGTTAGCTCCCTGCGAATCATTACGCCTAGGGTATAGGGTTCTCCTCACCTTTTCTAATTCTCATTTAATTCACTCTAACCGTCCTCTTTAAATTCCTTTTAATATTTGTTTCTTCATATAATAAAAAATATTTACATACTTACCTGATATCTATATTTAAATAAAATAAATATTTCCCACTTACTTGGAGTCTGAGGCTCTAGAATCCTAGAACTTCAGACTCGGGGGCTTGTTTATGTGGGTAAAATATGTATCTATATTAAGTAAATCCTAAAAGGTTCTTTTTAAAAAGCCTCCACCTAATTTTGCCTTGGAGTCAAATAGCTGTTGACTTAAAGATGGGACAAAACGGCTGAAGCCGTCAATACTGATGGTGGCGCGCAGAAGACCATACATATCCTCAGAGCCGTCCATAGTATGGATCAGAGGCCCTACCTTTATCCGGGTAATAGAAATCTCCCTACGTGGTAACATGAGCCAATGGGAAATTAGCAAGGAAGGTTATAAATATAACCTTATTCTCTACAAACAAGGTAAGCACAAAATATATACAATCCCCTTGAATACATTCTTTCTCTGACTTTATTTAAGATCTCATCCATTGTTATCCGGAATATGTCTAACTTAGGCGTCGGAGGTGCCTCACAGGGGATCTCCCCCTGTGTTGCACGCTGATGTTCTGTTGTTGTATTTCAGCATCATACAATCCGAGAGCATTGGAGCTGGAAGGGAGTTTTACGTCTAAACAGTTTCGAAGCATCATTGGTGGCTTATGATATCTAACTCACACCCGGCCTGACATTTTTTATGCTGTCGGAATAGTGAGTCGATTTTTGGAGAAACCCACTCTTAAACACATGCAGGCTGTGAAGAGGATTTTGCGGTACGTTAAAGGAACGGTTGACTATGGTCTTGTTTATGTGAAGGAACATAAAGATGATGCAATTATAGGATATTCTGACAGCAATCATGCAAGAGATGTGGAAGATAGACGAAGTACTGGTGGAATGGCATTTTACTTGAATGAAAACTTGATTACTTGGGGCTAAAAAAAACAACACTGTGTGGCACTCTCCTCATGCGAAGCAGAGTTTATGGCTGCAACCAATGCAACATGTGTTGAACGTGGAGATGTGATTGTTAAGCATGTTTGCAGCAAGGAACAAAGAGCTGACATTCTTACAAAACTGTTGGCTCGACTTCAGTTTATAGAGATGAGGACTGCTGGGAGTGCAGAGTTTGTCTGATTCTGGATTAAGGGGGAATGTTGGCATAATCCAGAATAAAGACCGTGGTTATTTATGTTTCTGTTTAGTTGTTTTTGTTTGACCGAATCAAGGCCATGTTGGCCAGTGGCGTAGCCAGGATTTATATTTCGGGGTGGCCAAAAAAAATTTCTAACACAAAATAATAATTTTTTTAATAATGTATCAATGTTATTGCAATAAATTTATTTATTTGAAAATTCAACTACACATGTTTTATACATCAATAATATCACCAAATCAACGATACAATAATTTATTCTCAATTTAGCAAAGTATATTCATGAATCACAACATAAAAAATATGTATATATAACATCAAATAAATAATGGTCGTGGTCGTATGAGTTGTTCCCATACTATCCAGTCCTAAGTAGTAAATTCATAGGCTACTAATTAAAATTATATGTAGTTTGTTTTGTTTGGTTGGAACGTGGGAAGTTATCCTTAGTTCGTAGCAGATTAGTTCTATTAAGTAGACTATTATTTTGTATTCTTGTGTGTGCAGAAATTAAGAGAGAAAGTTTGCCCCAATGTCTTCTTCATCCTCTGTCAAGTTTACGTAACATATTACTAGTTCGATCCAACCTCTGATTTACACAGGCATTAACGAGCTTGTCATTTTTCTATAATTTGTATATTTTTTCTATAATGTAAAACAATAGATTTTGGTTCTTTATGAGATGGTGGGATCCAGTTTCATCTCCCAAGTTTTTCTTTAATTTACCTTTGGGTTGAAAGTAGAAGAATCAATAAATGAAGTGACTAAGAATCCCACATCGTCTAAGTAAAAGATAAACGAGACTCGAAAATTCCCTATATAAGCCAACTCCCAACAAAGTAATAATCATACCTTTCTCGGCCTTTTGGCATATGTGAGTCATCAACTGACTCGATATTAATCTTAATTTTTAAGGGGGAGAAGCCATTATGGTAGCTTGCTATTGGGTTTCTCAGGTGTCGCCTTAGCGTTACACTACTGCTTGGGCATGGCGCACCCCTGTGTTACCAGTTAAAAATTGTGTTAGTTGCTTGGACTTTGACATACATCATCACTTTAGCACAATTTATTCTTCATTTGCTATACATTCAATGCGTCATCTTCCAAGACTGTCAATTCTGACATTTATAATATTTGCACCTTATTAAACAGTGGTACATGACATATTTTGAGGCTCACCAGATCGGGTGTGCAACCCTGAAGAACCAAGGGTAAACGAGGCTGTGTTCCTATGGAAGAATTTAGATGCCCAGGAACTAGAGAAGGGCTTCAAGACATGATTACTGTGAGCTAAAACATTATAATTTGGGAGCAAAACTTTGAAACTTGATATGAATAGTTATACCTTTGTAATTTTTGTATGATAAGTTTGTTTGTTACTGTACCAGTTGGATTTGACTCGAATTATTTTGTTCAGTGTCTGCTGCGTACTCATCCATGTACAATGGTCATATTGCTGATAATCTGTTTTCCTTGTAGACTTGCAATATGAGTAGAGATTGTGTTTGATTCGAGATTCAAAATCGAAGCATGATTGGGTTTAATATTACCTCACCATCTGTATGTATGTTCACATCATCATTCTTGTATGGTATAGTCCACGTGTCCGGAGTCCGTGTTGGTTAAGTGGAGATCAATCAATAAAAGTTATGTGAAACCATGCAACGAAACTGGATTTAAGTTTGAGGTTAAATAAAAAAGTTAGCGCTAAAAGTTTGAAAAGGCATTTGCAAATGAGATGGTTTTAGATGAGTGCCAACTCCTCCAAAGTCAGGAACTGGTGTCCAAAAGAAATGAGGCCTAACAAAGCAAATAAAAACCTTTCTCAGCATTTGAGCTAAAATGAGGGGCAAAATATATATTAATGCGGTAAAAGGGTAAATGTCCATCTCTGTATTTCTATGTTCTTGGGTGCAAAATGGTTTTCATAGTCCAATTTTATATCATTTGAATAGAGGTCGAAGGTGGGTCAATGAGGTTGAGCTGATATACTCGGTACTCCCCTCATCAGCATGCCATCTTTTACATCCATGCATGTTCACACTCCATGTTATGGTGTTTTATGGCAAAAATTGTGAATCAGCTAAGTAATAGCATAGATAAACTAACATTAATCTTAACTAATATACCATTGATATCAGTTTAGGGTAATGATAGGCTTGCTTCGTGACATCTGGTATCAAATGATGGTTACCAACAGATGGGATTCATGGGTGGCCTCAACTAGACTTACAACTCCCCACAACATTCTTGAATATAATCGACCCGAATGTCTGAAAGAGACATAAATGATGTGTTCAAAGTGCTGTCAGTGGAAATTTTGCAGGACGTGTTCCACAAGTAAAACAGACCTCTTTAAGTACTCAAAGGACATTCGCCATGTTGAAAAAGAACAAGATCGAGTGATGGTAACATTTGTGATGAACTGATGATGTTTGTAGGAGTGATGAATCCATTCTTTCTTTCTAATTGCTATTGGTGAATTTTGAATCTGATCCCACATTGGGCCTGGACCGGGTCTTTTGGCGATCAAGAAGGTCCATGGCCTAGGTCGGTGATCTCCATTGCACATAAGGAGAGGTACTGGTCTAAGGTCAGCCCAAGTTGGTCGAGCCTACGTCATAATTTGTTCTAGCGGGGGCTTGCGTTCGCACAGCCCCTAACCAAACCATAGTTTCAATCTCAAGTCCTATAACATATCCCAATTGCCCCTACCCAAACTGTAGTTCCAAACATAAGAATTATAAAGAACTTAAAGGATAACATGGAACATCGTTTTTTCATGGCAATATGAGTGGACTTGCATTCATCTAATCGAACTGGAAGATGTTGAATATCGCAAAGCTCAACTAAAAAAAAAGAGCACCTCAGATGCATCAGCCTTTTAGCTAAGATCAAGTGTAATGTATTGATATCTGGTTTTATCCGTTTAGTTTCTAATATGTAGGTTATCGGCTTCTTTAAAAGACACATCACAAATGTTCGCTATTGGGGTCTTTTGAGTATGGTTTTGGTGTTTGCACTGATATCTTAATTTGCCTCTCCAATTCCTAGTTTCTATATTAGTTAAGACGTTTGATTACCTTATTTGTGGACTGAGTTTGCCATTTTGATGTTTCTGAAGCTGCTTCGGAAGTTATTGAGCTCTGTCTTTGTCTTGTGCAATATTTAATGTCTAGGAAAACAAACACATTTCATGAGATTTTGTCTAAGATCAAGTATAGAGAAATGATAATTCCGGCTCATTCAAGCAAACGGGCCAACGACCAAAAGACCAATTTGTACATAATTATAAATTTTTTTTCTGAAACAATATGTTTAATACACCATTTTCTAAAATTTCATTTTAAACTTCGAATAAAACACATTCTAGCTCAGCTTTTTCATCACGGGCCATTTTGATCTGTCCCATGGCTCACTGGGTTGGAATTACCACTTACTATTTATTCTTATCAATTTAATACAGGCCATTAGTCCATTCAATATTATTTTAATTTTTTAAGGGGTGATGGTACATTCCATCATCTTTGTTTGCCATTATTGTCAATCCGATCCCACATTGATAGCCAACAACAAAGAAGGAAACGGGAAAGCTGGTTGAATAAAATGCAAGAGACAACAATGAAAAGCTCACTTACGTGGACTGTTTTTTGGCTACCAAGAAAGCCGATGGTCTAGGTTGGTGATCTCTATTGAACACACGGAGGTGACTTGATCTTTGGGCGGATTTGGCAATTAAAATCAAAAGAAAAGAAGAAAGCCTAAGTTATACCAAATACCACTGGCAGTGTACCAGTCGTAAATAATATAGCTAGAAGCTGACCTCGGGGATTATCGAACTCAGGGAATGACACTAAGGATCGAGATACCGATACTAAGATTATCACTAATATCTAACCATTGATAAAAGATGATGATGATTTATAACCCTAATTACTTAAAACTATACTATCTAACAGATTACGACAATTTATAAAACCAAATGCTAAACAGATTTATATCAGATGTATATTAAAAGCAACACTCACTTGGATACGTCTTTTAGGATTAATGGAGTAAAATGGTGTAAAAACACTTACGATGTTTTTGGTCAAAGAAAATTAAGTTGGAATTAAATCCAACCGTTTTAAATCTTTTAAGCTTAAGAGTTTGAAACTTTGATGTAAAACCGATTCATGGATATCTTTTATTAATTTCAGAAAATCAAGTATGGAGTTCTCCAGTATTCCCCAATTTCTAAAAATCAACAATAAATGTCTTTTACGATTAATTGAGTCAACTAAATCTAGCTTTTAGAGATTAAAACTGTCTACACGTCAAGCGCTCGGAAATAACTCTAAATATTCAATTTAGCCGCATAGACATCAATCAAGTCTAAGGAAATCACAGATTAAATTAATCCTATAATCACAATATTGCTAAGAATTAATTTGCATACAATGATTTCATAATTTATTAACTAATCACTATCTCATAATCACAATAATGCTAGAAACAGCAACCAATTAATAAATCACTTAAATTTGATTAAATTTATAAAAATCAACATTAATAATCAATAATCATGATCACAATATTGCTAGAACATCAACTATAATTCTGATTTTACGCATATTAATCGTATGAATCAAGAATACATCAATGAATCAAACACTTTTCAACCAAAACCATCAAATACTCCACTAATCCATGTAAAAACGTAACCAAGTAAGTGCTTGGATAAACTACTCACTAATCATGATAATAACAACAGTATAAACGAGATCTATACTAAACATATTAATATCAGTAAGTAAATACGGAAAGAATTTTCCAAAACCCGGATGAAAAACGAGATAATCCCGCAACCGAATGCTTTGATCACTCTACTAGTCGAATGCTTCCCTAATCTACCCAAAACTAAGCTGAAAACATCAAACTACTGAACACCTACTAATCGCACTATAAACGGTGTGAAAAAATTCGTCTAAAAATTTGCATAAAATATAACGAAACGGCTGCTGACTTTTAAATTTTTCTGTGATCGCGGCTGCGCTGAGTGCATCGCGGGCGAGATAACAAGCATGGGCGCGTTCTGATGATCGCAGGTCGCGCTGATATGGTCGCGGCCGCGATCAGGTCAGCTCGGTCAAAGTCAACAGGATTCCAAGGAAGATCGGCTCAGCCCGTAAATTTGACGAATAAGCTCCATAATCCATTCTTTTCCATTTTAGGCAACCTTCGAACTGCGAAACACAAAAATGGACAAATCAGAGTCGTATTTAAACAATTCAAGGCAAAAATAACCTAAATCCGAGGCAAAATATGACTAAAAATATGTACAAAATATGTCATAACAAATAACCCCACACTTGAGCGTTGCTTGTCCTCAAGCAAACCTGCTAAAAAATATCATAAACTAAGCATCATTTCACATACCTCTCTCAGATATATCGCGCATCTAGACTCTATAGCAATAAAGATCCGTAAAGGAAAGTAATAGAAACTAACAATCACAAGAATGAGCTATCTAAACCAACAGACGCAAAAAACTATGAAATAACATGTCGGATACTTTCAAACCTAGCAGCATGAACTAACACCTCACAAGGATATCACTCAACACTCATACGTGTATAGGCTAATGTGTATATATGCACAAACATCCACTCGGTGCCAAAAATGTCAACAATAATAGCATAGGCTTGAAAGTAAATCACATCTTCATCACATGTAATGAAAGCTTAGCACATAAAGGACTTATGGGATGTAAGGGGGCTTAGGCTAAGGGAATGGATAATATGGGAAAAATCGGTGTAAACAAGAATGGAAATGATCAGATTAAAGAAACAGCAGCTAAACATAACTAGAAGAAGTAAAACTGTACTGAATAAGAACCATAAAAATAAAAACTAAAAGCTATCTATACACAGTTCGAAGCATCCCTCAACTGGAATAGAATCATCATAATTCCAAGGAATTTATTATTTCTTTTCTTTTCTTTTTCTCTTTTTTTCTCTTTTTTTATTTTCTTTTATTTTCTGCTTTTCTCAGAATAATATCTTTGGATTCTAAGACCATACAAGCTGTCATGACCGAAGCTCAAAAACCACTGTCAATACATAACTAGAATCGGTGCTCAACGATTTAGATCAGCAAAGACCGTATAAAAGCAACGGGGAGTACCATAAAGCTAACATACTCTCAAAATACTCAGACATATGCATAAACGCTCAATCTCGAGGAAAATAAAGTAAACCAAACAAAGACAGACAAAAACTACTGTTGCTTCTCAATCAAGATCCCAAATAAGGGTAAAAGCAAGCAAAAAGGCTAACAAAGGCTAAATAGTGGGGATGTTACCGAAATGAAAGGTAAAAGGCTCAAAAAGGGGTGACTATGGGAAATAAAAGGGTGAAAGATGAACAAAAGACAGCTAAAAATGGGATATCCTAAAGTTTCCTTTATATGTGTGCTAAATTTTCAAAAATTGTGATTTTGACATGTATTTAAATTCAAGTTCTACTTTTATTAGTCGACACAAGCATAAACACACATCAAACGAAAATGAGCATAATGATGATGCTAAATGGCTCAAAATCTCACGCAAAGAATGTAAAGGGTAATATGCGTTATATCCATGCTATTTCGGTTCACAAAGTCACAACATGTCATCAAACGTCTCTCATTGTTCAAATAACATCAAACTCACAATTATAGTCTCGCATACAGTCCAAACAGAACAATATTACTAAAGAGTCTAACGCACATCAAAATGAGAGATAAATATGAAAATTTGCTAAGTTTAAGATTCAAATGCATAAAATGCATTAAAGTAGGCTAACTTTGGACAAGCTACTCAAAAATGCCAATTTTTATCACCCCACCCCACACTTAAATAGATAGTGTCCTCAATGTCAATCAGTAAGCATAAGTATGGAAATGAGCGATAAATAAGAACAGAAAACTCCCTGAATCGCTGAAAACTGCAAGGCAGATCTAGACTGATGAAGCTGAACTGAGTGCCAGCAAACATCACTGCCATGGTCCGGCCTCGACTGATCACAACCACAACAACCACAAGAAACATCAGCAGCCATAACAGAAATAAGAAAAGTAAATGCGGAATATATACATCACAACTACAACTAAACCTGCTATAAAGTAAATAAATACATGTCAACAAAAATAAAATAGAAAAGTACAAATAACCAAGCTATAAAACTGCAACTACTCTGGAGGATGAGGATCCTGACTGCGAACGAAGCGCACGCGAATACGAGCGCGGGCCTGAGAACGCTGAGGCTCGGGGGACGGACTCCGCCGACGGGTGTGCGAGCTGGAAGCACCAGGCTGGGAGGCAGGAGACTGAATGAAGATATCTGTCTGAAATGGCTCAGACTCGGTAGACGAACGGTGTGGAGAACGGTAAGGCTGGGTAGTGGTGATAGTGGCGGGGGTAGGGACAATAAGGGTGTCAAATGGGAGGGTAGGGGGAAAAGAAGAAGAAGATGGAAAAGAGAATGGGAACTGGAGGGGGAATGGAGGAAAGAGGGGAAACGATGGGGGGGGCGGGGGGCGGGGGGGTAAGAAGAGGGGATGAATAATCATAAACGTAGGAAGAAGAAGGAATGAGGAAGGGACGGGGAGGGGGTGGGGGAGGGAGATGGTGGGCTCTGGCGTAATCTGAATCGATGAGGAAATAATGGTGATCATCTAACTCAGCGGCGAGACCAAGAAGGACACCGCGCTGAGTCAACGATGTCGACGCATCAATCCTCATAGGGAAAACAACGGGGGGCATATCGGAGGGGGAAGGCTCAGGAGAGGACGCAGGGGGAGGCTGGGAAGGTAAATGGGAAGTGGTAACGGGAGGGGGTGAAGGTGGAGCTACCGAGCCCGCCTGGGCAATCTCTGCCTCATCAGCCTGAGGCTCCATCTCATGCTCCTCTACGGCGTCGGGATTAACCCAACCCAGGAGACGTCGGCGATCGGCCGTCAGCATACCCATCGTAGCCAAAGAGTCAGTCCCATATACCATCCTCTGTGCCTCCGGGACAACTGTCAACCCCTGCTTAACAGCGGCATCAGCAAAAACACCCCAGTTACGCGCCAAGCGCGTAATATACACCCCTCCTACCATCGGGCTCGATCTGACGCGACCCGCGGCTCCCACAAAAAACACAGCTAGCCAATACGCTAACTGTATAGTGCAATCTCGATCAGGTAGCCTGCTGAGCATCATCAGGTCCCTATGCGAAACTGTACCCGGCTCCTTCCGGCACGCGATGCTGGAAGCTATGATACGAAAAAAGATCCGAAGCATCGGGTCACGAAAGGCCGTAGCCTTCGAGCTGTGTGAATTGTACACACCCGATGCGACGGTCGTCCAAAAAGAAGCCTCAGAAAAACCCTCTGCCGGACCACGCACGGCAGTAGCAAAAGCTGGGTCGCGAACTTCATCTGCTATATACAACCCTGAGAGAACGCCGAACTCCCGAAGAGAAATACGACGCTCAACGCCACCCAGGCGAAAACTGATCGATGTAGACTCATAATCAGATCCCGAGGCGTCAAAAAAATACGTCGATAAAAACTCTAACACGAGCTTCCGGTATACTGGCTCGTCAATCTCTAACAGCCGCAACAAGGCAGGGGGTCGGGAAGTACTGATCGGAGGGTGCGCCAAGATCCCTCGTAGATGAGTAGCAATGCCTAGCGACTCCATCGCGCCCCATGCCACTCCATAAGTGGGTACCAATGCCTTGGTCTCAAGGCGCGAAAGATTCGCCCTGTCCTTAGGGTCCCCAAAGATAAGAAATCGATGGGGTCCCTCAGGAGGGCAACGACCTCCCTCATCACCACCACCAGGAGGGGGCGGGAGCGGGGGAGCAGCAGCAGCCTCAGCCATGGCTATGTGCAAGAAAAAGAATAGACAAAATAAACGAAACACGCTAACATGCAAACAAAGATAAACTACTAAAACCCTAAAAACCTAAAAATATTTGAAACTAGGAAAACCCTAGAATAAAACTATAAAAAAAAAAAGAACAAAGAAAAATAAAGAAAGAGGGAAAACATAAACTAAGATTGAACCTAAGAAAACCTAAAGATCACCTAAAATAAAAGAATAAAACCCTAAATAAACCCTAAACAAACTAAACGAAGAAAAATAAACTGAAATAAAGACTAAAATAAAAACTTAAGTAAAAATAGTAAGAGAGCTAAAACTAATATAAAGCTAAATTTAAAAATGAAAAGCTTATAAAAAGAATCAACCTACTGAACTAACTTAAAGAAATTGACTTAAAACGAAAACTAAAAAATAAACTATTCTAAAATAAATTTGACAAAAATTAAATAAAGACTAAAAATCTAACACTTAAAAATTAGAAACTAAATCTACTAAAGTAACGGTGAAAATTACTAACCAACTAATAATACGGAAAAACTAAAAATCTAAAAACATAATAAACATAGAATCTAATAATTCTAAAATACTAATCTAACATAAAACTAACAAATATAAAGAACATAACTGAAATTAAAGTAAAAAAAATTTTTTTTAAATATAATCGCGGTCGCGACCGAGATGGACGAACACGGCCGCGATGGAAGCACGACCGAGATCTGTGAGACCCTCTGATTTCTCAAAGGTCTCAAGTCTAGGCCCAGTAGCAATGCAATATCAATCAGGAAACTAAGATAAATTAACAATTGCGGAAATAAAGTTAATTACAAACAGAGACAGAATTTTAAGTAGCAAAGTACAAACATCTAGACTATTACATCAAATCACATAATATAAACTAAACCCGAACCCCAAAGCTCTATTATCATCCAAATACCAAGATGTTGAAACAGGTTCTAATGCACTTCAAGCTCTTTCAAAGTCCTGACCTATGAACTAGGTCCAGTCAATCCTTTGCCTTTACCTGAAAAATAATGCAACAACGGGTAAGCTTATTTTCTTAGTGAGAATGTAGAATTTCACATTTAACATGCAATTATGAACGCGGAAGCACATGCACTGCACTCGGCTCATGCACGGCTCAGCTCTATATGCACTGCACTAGGCTCATGCACAGCTCAATCTCGAAGGGTCATTGGCCAATTAATGCTCTTTTGATGCGCGACTTTTGCTCAGCTCCCAGTTATAAAACTGTTGTTGCTCTTGAGACTTTTTAGACAAATTCATAAGGAATGCTCGGATGATGATAAATCCATACACACGCATCATTAGTGGGGATCAGCCACGTACTGGGCTAGCTACCAGTAAAAGCTCTATATGGATATCATCGGAATGCTCAGCTCTAGCTACCCTCTGTGCTTTCATCACGTAAATCAGCACATCATAAGCCTAACATTAACCCAACACTGAGCAATAGTGATGGTGTTAAGCTTAACAATCAAATGACTCGTCAAAGAATCGAATCTAGAAGAAGAAATACTCAGCTCAACAAATCATAGTAAATATACTATGACAATATATCAATAAGCTCAAGATCAGAATGTCAAATAAATCAGAATCATGCAACAAAAGTCTCAATTCACATAATATGAAGTTAAAGTGAAATCTACAACTCACAGTTACTGGCTATTTGTGCTCTTTTAGTTTCTGGTTCTGGCTCTGTTGCTCACAATCTGTAGTGGATAGAACCACTATCTGATTTATATCAGACTTTCAGTTGCTCGACATTTTGCTCGTTGCTCAATCTGTTATTAGTATCATTTCTGATATTTATTAGTTCTTATATCATCTGAATAATATATATTCAGTGTTCATCATTTATGCTCAAGATTCATTCGTTGGTCTTTGATATCAAAATCTTATATTTTGATCATATTATCATCAATCTCTTAAATCTTATCAGAATCTTTCTATTCTTTGTCAAAATATCAAAATAAGTTATCAATTTCGGATCATCCGGATTCGGACCATCCGGATTCGGACATATCCGGATCTGGCACCCGAATTCGGACAAGTCCGAAATGGTTGTCCTAATTCGGACCAAGCCTGGATTCGGTTCATTATCCGAAATTGATACCATCCGAAGATCATCCGAGTTCGGACCTTCTTCCGTCCGAAATGGTACATTATCCGAAATTAATACTATCCGAACTCGGATCATCCGAGTTCGGACCAATACTTAACAAAATATTTATTTGTTATCCGAAGTACGGGACCGAAATGGATTTCATCCGAATTACGTGGTCCGAAATGGGACATCATCCGAATTCGGGTCATCCGAATTCGGATCCCACACTTGTTACTTTTCCAGAAATTGTTCTTGGTGTTCTTGGTGTTCTTCATACGGATTTTATTAATAATTATCAAACTTTCATTTTTATCAACTTGCAATGAAATATATTGATATAATATCACTATTTGAGTGTTTTTATACTAATTTCCCTATTAATAACATCATTTTTTTTTGTCAAGAACACTATTTTTAACAAAATTTCCGATTTCTTCATTATTTGAACAATCTGATTACTAATTCTTGTTTCTGTTTCATTTATATACTTTAATTCATCATAATCTTTCATAATTTTACACATGCAACATAAAAATTCATAACTTTAATTCTTGATTTCGGTTATACACAAAACCGAACCAAACTTCATATATTTCGAAATTTAAACGATTGTTACCTCAAATTCTTGTTGTTTGTTGTTGATTGTTGCTAATTGTAACTCCTCCTTGCCTTGATTCTCCAATTAATACACAATTTATGGATATTTTGATGAAATCTTGATGTAGCCGTATACTTTAGAGAGAGATTAGAGAGAGAGAGAGTAAATCACTTAATTGTGATTTTAAATGGTCATTATTAAGTTTATATATCTCATTTTATCCATTTGTGTATTTAACCCATTTAACTTTTGTATTTTACATCTCTTTTATTTTACTCAATAATGTTATCATAAATATAATTTAAAATCATATTTACTTACTTCATTTTCATATTTTATTTAATAATTGCAACATAAATAATATAATAAAATTATATTATTATCTCAAAATTGAAGCATTACATGACTGGCTAAAAGTTAGGTTGTTACAGAATGGGCTCCACCACGCACAAACTTCGTCCCCGAAGTTAGCTATGTTCGAACAGATTTGGACAGATAGCCTTTATGATATCTTGATTCCCAAAACTGATACGAACCCTTGTGGTGTTTCCACTGAACGAGCACCAACTGTATTTCATTTCTTTCATTTCTTTGAGATTCTCAAGCACAGGAAACTCAAATTTCTCTTCAGAGTTTCATATTTGATTCATTATTTCACTTGCTTGATCATTTTAGGAATTCTGAATTATTATTCATACTCGTATTATATGAGCTTTATGCTTTTCGCCATAATCAATCCACATAATAACTCAATACATGAGTTAGCTCATATATTTCTTTCTTTTTCTCTTGAGCCAATTATGGCTTTTTAAATCTTTCATCTGTATTATTGCAAAATTTTCATTTATATATTCACTTTATGGATTTTTGAGATTTAACTTTATATCTCATTCCATTCAGCTAATATCTCTATATATTAGTGGGTTCATTTCTCTTTTTCATTTGCTCTTGAATTTAATTATAGAGCTTTCCGGGAGTCTGATATCTGTACTTTATGCTTCTTTCATTGATGATGTTTCACTCATCAATCGCTTAGCTGATTTTTTTTTTTTTTCTGAATTGTGCTGACTTGCTATGCAGACTTATGATTTTCTTTGCTCTGACAACAAATGGAATAAATCTTCCGGCGCAATATCCGGAGCCAAGTCTTCATGTAACGAATCCATCTCACCTACCTTGGTCTCAAATTGCGCTGCCATATCCGCTAAATCTTTTTATGTAAGCAGTCTCTCGAGAAGCAAAATCCTCCAAGATGATCGGGTGTTAGAAGCCGAGAATAAGATTGAGGCGCAATATTGAAATGCTGTATTTTAAAACTCGCTGAACCAAACAAGAGTTCGAACAGAGAATTCAAAGTTTGGAGTTACAATCGTTCATGTCTTCTTCGCAATGGTTTTAGCAGTTAAGAGATATTTCAGGCAATTCGAATATGATCAAGAACTTGAAGAGATCATACGTTTCAAATCTTTCAGCAAATAAGAACATTTAACGACATGGTAAACAATTGCGATACATAATCGAATTCCAAGGAACAAGTTGATAGAAATCGACAATTTTCTTAGGCTTTCTCGGCGTGATTCGTTAAATATAATGGCAGCATCTGTTATTGAAGTCAGATCTCGAGTTACCAGAGTTCCGAAACCGTCTCCACGACCATTTACATCATCTTCTACTTTATTGCCATCGCCTTCCTCTATTAATTTACTGTGTAATTCGGTCAAGAGGCTTTGACAAAACAATAATCTTTAATTCTGTTTAATTATAGGTATAGACTTAGGTTTGAATCTTCATTGGTGAATTTCTGATTTTGAATTACTTTACTATTTTGACGGAAGCTTTTCATTTTATTTGCATTTAGATGGAATAAGAATTCCATTTTAGATATCTCACTAGTCTCGCGTCGACATAATGAGAATCCATCACTTCATTTATTTTGACATATATGAGCATTTCATTGGTCATTTATGACCAATCGCTTGATTTCACGAATATCTCAATCTATTTCTTTATCACTCTCGCTTTGTGCCTCTGACTTCTTTGATTCTCACTCAAGTTGTCCTCGGGCGTTTGTCAATTTGATTCAATTACTTTTCTCATTAATATTTATTGGATCAACTACTTCTACCTCTGTCTCATTATAAGACACGCTGTAATCTTTCAGATTACAAGGATTTACGAAGTAGCTTGTGTTTTGAATTATATTTCAATTTCTCTCGATTTTGAATCATACACTATTCAGATTACAATACCTATATTGTCTATAGGTATTATTTTATATTGGAAATGTATTTATATCGTAATTTCAACTGATACGACCCATATGTCATCTGCATTATTCACTATCGATGACAGGGTTGTACAGTTAACTCACTAATTATGTTGGAATTGGAATTCATATGGTAACGGAATTAAATCATTTTAGCATATAAGAAAAAAAACTTAGTATTAGTTACCATTGTGGTCTTTTGGCGTCTCTGGTGTCTCCTCGGCATCCTCAGCAGTTATATGGAAAGCTCGCGCCTTTGCTGTAGGTATCATTGTAGTACTTTGTTGGATTGCTCTGCCAACTGGTTGTTCCTGATTAGTAAGCACACGTGCATTTGGGCAATGTTTAGCATAATGTCCACGCTCACCACAGTTGTAGCATACGTCGTTTCTTTTTGGGCACTCATCGCTTCCATGTCCAATCCGGTTACAAGTGTAACAGGTCACATCTATAGGGTTGCAGCGTCCGCTATGAAATTTGTTACAGCGTTTACACGGTCGTGCTCCTGACTGTATGGAATAAACTCTAGTCTTCTGAGGTGTAGAAGATGCTTGCGACTGCTGCTGACTAGACTTGGATGAACCGAAGAATCTACTAGACTTCTGTTTCTTAGGTGAAGTGACATGTAGGACTTATAGCCATCATCACGGGTTCACAACTCGAATCTGTGAATTCTCGCTCCACCATCCTTGCTGCTTCCACTATGCTGAGATACGTCGTGAACTTGATGCTGCTCATTTGTCTTCTATATATTGGATTCAGACCCAGTCTGAATCGGTTTATCTTACGCTCTTCTGTTGCTACTTGATATGACGAGTAGCCGCAAAGTCTCGAGAACTCATGCTCGTATTCATCAACAGTCTTAGTTCCTTGTTTCAATTGCATCAACTGCATCTCGAGTTCGTCTTGTTTGTCTGTTGGACAGTATTTGGCGTTGAACATCTCCAAGAACTGTTCCCAGTCCAGTGTCATAATTGCTTCCTCACCATAGATGCTCCTTTGTGTTTTCCACCAGGCTCTAGCAGCTCCAACGAACAGGGCTGTAGCAAACTTAACTCTATTGCTGTCCAGACATTCTGAGATACTGAAGATCTCTTCAGTATGACTTACCCAATCTAACGCTTGTATTGGATCTACTGTGCCTTCAAACGTCATAGCACCACTCGCTTTGAAGTCTTTAAATCTACAGCCTTTTGGCTGCACAGCTCGTTTATTGACGTGCTCATCATCAGAATCAGATTCGCTTGACTGTTCAGTTTGCTTCTTTTTATGTTTATTTCTCTTTTCAGTTTTCTTTATTGATTCAATTTGCTCTAGCATAAACTTGTTTTGTTGCTCATTATTCTGGGTTATTAGTTGTTGCATCATTTCCAGGACTTGCTCTGGGGTCATGCCACCTGATGGTCCACCTTCTTCTGACATAGCTCTGAAAATACAAATCACTAAGCATTTAGATCATTAGCCTAGCATATTGTACCCTTTCATGCCCCGTCCTACTAGTCTCTGAAACCTATCTTAGTTCAAGCCATCCTGTCATGATTGATACTATAGCATTGCACAAGTTTGAGATCATGTATTACACGTAATACAATGATTCACTCAAACTATTGCTCTGATACCATCCTGTGAGACCCTCTGATTTCTCAAAGGTCTCAAGTCTAGGCCCAGCAGCAATGCAATATCAATCAGGAAACTAAGATAAAATTAACAATTGCGGAAATAAAGTTAATTACAAACAGAGACAGAATTTTAAGTAGCAAAGTACAAACATCTAGACTATTACATCAAATCACATAATATTAACTAAACCCGAACCCCAAAGCTCTATTATCATCCAAATACCAAGATGTTGAAACAGGTTCTAATGCACTTCAAGCTCTTTCAAAGTCCTGACCTATGAACTAGGTCCAGCCAATCCTTTGCCTTTACCTGAAAAATAATGCAACAACGGGTAAGCTTATTTGCTTAGTGAGAATGTAGAATTTCACATTTAACATGCAATTATGAACGCGGAAGCACATGCACTTCACTCGGCTCATGCACGGCTCAGCTCTATATGCACTGCACTAGGCTCATGCACAGCTCAATCTCGAAGGGACATTGGCCAATTAATGCTCTTTTGATGCGCGACTTTGCTCAGCTCCCAGTTATAAAACTGTTGTTGCTCTTGAGACTTTTAGACAAATTCATAAGGAATGCTCGGATGATGATAAATCCATACACACGCCTCATTAGTGGGGATCAGCCACGTACTGGGCTAGCTACCAGTAAAAGCTCTATATGGATATCATCGGAATGCTCAGCTCTAGCTACCCTCTGTGCTTTCATCACGTAAATCAGCACATCATAAGCCTAACATTAACCCAACACTGAGCAATAGTGATGGTGTTAAGCTTAACAATCAAGTGACTCGTCAAAGAATCGAATCTAGAAGAAGAAATACTCAGCTCAACAAATCATAGTAAATATACTATGACAATATATCAATAAGCTCAAGATCAGAATGTCAAATAAATCAGAATCATGCAACAAAAGTCTCAATTCACATAATATGCAGTTAAAGTGAAATCTACAACTCACAGTTACTGGCTATTTGTGCTCTTTTAGTTTCTGGTTCTGGCTCTGTTGCTCACAATCTGTAGTGGATAGAACCACTATCTGATTTATATCAGACTTTCAGTTGCTCGACATTTTGCTCGTTGCTCAATCTGTTATTAATATCATTTCTGATATTTATTAGTTCTTATATCATCTGAATAATATATATTCAGTGTTCATCATTTATGCTCAAGATTCATTCGTTGGTCTTTGATATCAAAATCTTATATTTTGATCATATTATCATCAATCTCTTAAATCTTATCAGAATCTTTCTATTCTTTGTCAAAATATCAAAATAAGTTATCAATTTCGGATCATCCGGATTCGGACCATCCGGATTCGGACATATCCGGATCTGGCACCCGAATTCGGACAAGTCCGAAATGGTTGTCCTAATTCGGACCAAGCCTGGAATCGGTTCATTATCCGAAATTGATACCATCCGAAGATCATCCGAGTTCGGACCTTCTTCCGTCCGAAATGGTACATTATCCGAAATTAATACTATCCGAACTCGGATCATCCGAGTTCGGACCAATACTTAACAAAATATTTATTTGTTATCCGAAGTACGGGACCGAAATGGATTTCATCCGAATTACGTGGTCCGAAATGGGACATCATCCGAATTCGGGTCATCCGAATTCGGATCCCACACTTGTTACTTTTCCAGAAATTGTTCTTGGTGTTCTTGGTGTTCTTCATACGGATTTTATTAATAATTATCAAACTTTCATTTTTATCAACATGCAATGAAATATATTGATATAATATCACTATTTGAGTGTTTTTATACTAATTTCCCTATTAATAACATCATTTTTTTTGTCAAGAACACTATTTTTAACAAAATTTCCGATTTCTTCATTATTTGAACAATCTGATTACTAATTCTTGTTTCTGTTTCATTTATATACTTTAATTCATCATAATCTTTCATAATTTTACACATGCAACATAAAAATTCATAACTTTAATTCTTGGTTTCGGTTATACACAAAACCGAACCAAACTTCATATATTTCGAAATTTAAACGATTGTTACCTCAAATTCTTGTTGTTTGTTGTTGATTGTTGCTAATTGTAACTCCTCCTTGCCTTGATTCTCCAATTAATACACAATTTATGGATATTTTGATGAAATCTTGATGTAGCCGTATACTTTAGAGAGAGATTAGAGAGAGAGAGAGTAAATCACTTAATTGTGATTTTAAATGGTCATTATTAAGTTTATATATCTCATTTTATCCATTTGTGTATTTAACCCATTTAACTTTTGTATTTTACATCTCTTTTATTTTACTCAATAATGTTATCATAAATATAATTTAAAATCATATTTACTTACTTCATTTTCATATTTTATTTAATAATTGCAACATAAATAATATAATAAAATTATATTATTATCTCAAAATTGAAGCATTACATGACTGGCTAAAAGTTAGGTTGTTACAAGATCATACCCGCGATCAGCCGCGATCAAAACCAGAGACAAATACCAACTTATTTCAACATGTTATCCGAGAAAAGCATGTATTAAACTAAAATCTAACAAAACTAAAGCATTTCAATAACCTAAAACCCTAAATAAGCAAAGAAGACAAGAAAGCAACAGATGTATATATCTTCCGAAGCAATAAACATTAAGAATCATAAAACAAACTAAACTAAAGTTAAACTAACGAGCATAAGTAATCTACTTAGAGAAAATCACCTAAATAAACTCGAAATGTACGTAAAAACACACGATTATCGAAAATGTCGATATTATTCAACAAAGACCTAGAAAACCTCTAAAAAAGAAATAAACGATAGATTAATAAGTAGAATCAGAGAGTTTACCTGATGATTATGATGAAATCTAAATGAGAATGCAAGACTCGAAGCAAGAATCGTAAACAATGAAGCCGGAACGAAAATCGCGAGAAAGGGGTGTAAGTGCGGGAAAAAGGATGATCCGCGATCTGCACTTTATATAGAAAAGTGAGCGCGGTCGCGTTCAGCCAAGCGCGGCCGCGATAGATACAGATATTTTATTGTTTCCCGCTCATTTGAGCGCGGGCGCGACCACCCGAACGCTGCCGCGATGATCAGAATTTCGGAATTATTACATCAGTTGGCAATAAGCAAAGTCCAGAGATATAAATCTCCAAATTCAACCTAAATGACCTAACCAATTCAGTTATTACCCCCACACTAATTGGAAACAACCTTTTAACATTTATCAAAACTTTAAGCTTTTATTTTGACTTCAAGTGCAGTGCAACTTTTAACGAAACTTAAGACTAAAATTAAAGAAAATGCATGTGACAATTGCTAAGCAAATATGACAAAATTAAAGCTCAACGCATTGCCAAATAGCTAGAATTAGCTAAATGGACAAATGCAAGAGAATTTATGAAATGCAATTGAATTAAAACAATGAACTAACTAAATGCAAAAGACTTATGAAAAGAGAAATGCAGAATTGACTTTTAGAAAGTCAAACTGCCTTCACACTTTTATTGAATATAGCACCCGAAAACCTGAAATAACGAAACAACGAACCAAGTGAGTCAAAGATGCTATGATTAGGATTTATTTAAGCTAAACAGTAAAAGAAATTAAGCTACGAAACGCAAGTAATTGAGAATTCAATTATGCTAAACAAGACTCAAAAAGTCAAAAGGCAATTGCAAGAAAGTAATTAAGCATGTAAACTTTGAAGAAAACACCACCAACATCAAGCATGCAATCCTAAAACACATACTCAATGAAAAGAAGACTTATTTAATGTAAAAACAGTCAAAGACCTATATAAACTAAAAACAATCAAAGACATGTAATAAGAACTCAAATTAACTAGTCTAAGAAAGACTTCAACTTATGAACATGCATAAACAAAAGACATAGCTAACAATAAACAATAAAATAAAGTGATTATTATTGACGGGGTGCCTCCCGCAAGCGCTAGAATGCAAACTCGAGCCTCCAGCTAGACTCGGCCCCAAGATAATCAAACTGAGACGGGGGCCAGGCTAAGTGTAGCCTCACAAACTTGCTCGATGGATGAATCAGTATAGAGCTTTAGTCGGTGCCCATTTACCTTAAAGTTTCCCGATGAACACTCGGGAAACAGTAAATGGTCCCGACCATCGAGACTTAAGCTTACCAGGAAACAGCTTCAAACGTGAATTGTACAATAGCACCTTGTCGCCTATGCTGAATTCCTTGGTAGATATCCGCTCATCATTCCGTCTCTTCATCCTCGCCTTATAGATTGACTCATTCGTGTAGGAGTCCTCCCGTAGCTCATCCAATTCATTTAGCTGCATCTTCCTTTCATTACATGCGCTTGACAAATCAAAATTAGACCAACGTAAAGCCCAATATGCCCTATGCTCTAGCTCGACAGGAAGGTGACACGCTTTGCCATAAACTAGCCTATAAGGTGTAAGTCCGGTAGGCGTTTTGTGTGCAGTCCTAAATGCCCAAAGCGCGTCGTCGAGCTTGTCAGCCCATCCACTCCTATGCTCACCTATTGTTCTCTCTAAGATACGCTTGAGACCATGGTTGGTCACTTCAGCTTGGCCATTTGTTTGCGGATGATATGGAGTCGCTAATCGGTGAGTAACTCCATATTTCTCCAAGGCCTTAGAGAACTGTGAATTGCAGAAATGTGTACCTCTATCACTAATGATAGCTTTAGGAGCACCGAACCTGGCAAATAGCTTTCGCAGGAAGGAAACGACTACACGTGCGTCATTGGTGGGGAGAGCTTGTGCCTCAACCCACTTCGACACGTAGTCGACAGCAACAAGGATGTACTTACACCCACGAGAGGACGGGAATGGTCCCATGAAATCAATACCCCACACTTCGAATATCTCACATATCTGAATGGTAGTGAGGGGCATCTCGTGGCGATTCGATATGTTTCCACTCCTCTGACAAGCATCACATGCTTTCACAAAGTCCCTAGCATCCTGAAAGATCATAGGCTAGTAGAATCCTGCATCAAATACCTTCTGAGCTGTGGTATTTGCACCATGGTGTCCCCCGGTGGGACCGATGTGGGATGCGTATAAGATCTGCATAGCCTCATCACCATGAACACAACGTTGAATAATCTGATCAGCACAAACTCGGAAGAGGAAAGGGTCATCCCAAAAATAACTTTTCACATCCTTGAAGAATTTCTTTCGTTGCTGATGAGTTAGTCCTTTGACGAGCACATTACCCACCAGATAGTTTGCTTAGTCTGCAAACCAATGGCATTCGTCAACTGTATGTGCCGAACAAAGGGACTCATCTGGGAAAGACGCCTTAATCGAAGAATCATCAAGAGGAAGAAGTGAAGGATTCTCTAAACGGCTTAGGTGGTCGGCAGCTAAGTTCTCGGCCCCACGTTTGTCTTTGATTTCGATGTCAAACTCCTGAAGGAGCAGAATCCATCGAATCAGACGGGGCTTGGCATCCTGCTTCTGAAAAAGATATCTCAAAGCAGAGTGATCGGTGAAGACCACTGTATTTGAGAGGATCAGATAAGACCTAAACTTCTCAAATGCATATATTATAGCTAGCAGCTCTTTCTCAGTAGTAGTATAATTTCGCTCAGCATCAGTGAGAGTCTTGCTAGCATAGTATATAGCATGGAAACGGTTTTCCTTTCTTTGTCCCAACACTGCCCCCACCGCATAATCGCTGGCATCACACATCAACTCAAATGGTAACTCCCAGTCGGGAGCCACCATGATGGGGGCAGAAACAAGTTTTTCCTTCAGAGTATCACAGGCATGCACACACGAATCATCAAAATCAAATGTGGCATCCTTTTCCAAAAGTCTTGTCATGGGACAGGCAATTAATGAAAAATCTTTAATAAATTGCCGATAAAAACCGGCATGCCCAAGGAAACTTCTCACCACTCTAACAGAAGTAGGGTGAGGCAGCTTAGAAATTGTCTCGATCTTAGCTCTATCGACCTCAATACCCTTAGCAGAGATTTTGTGCCTGAGAACAATTCCTTCTCGCACCGTAAAGTGACACTTTTCCCAATTGAGGACCAAATTGGCCTCCTCACACCGGGCAAGCATACTGTCTAAATTCGCAAGGCACGCAGAAAAAGAACTACCGAACACAGAAAAATCATCCATGAACACTTCCACACTCTTTTCAAGCATATCATTAAAGATATCTACCATACATCTTTGGAACGTCGCAGGCGCATTGCATAAACCGAATGGCATACGCCGGTATGCGAACGTTCCGTAGGGACATGTAAAAGTGGTCTTGTCCTGGTCCTCGGGGCTGATAGGGATCTGAAAGTAACCCGAAAAACCATCAAGGAAACAATAGAACTCATTCCCTGATAATCTCTCGAGCATCTGGTCAATGAAGGGCAATGGAAAATGATCCTTACGGGTGGCATCATTGAGTTTGCGATAGTCGATGCAAACTCGCCATCCCGTGACCGTCCTTGATGGAATCAACTCATTCTTATCATTAAGAACGACGGTCATCCCCCCTTTCTTTGGGACCACATGAATTGGACTAACCCACGGCGAGTCAGAGATTGGATATATCATACCAGCATCAAGAAGCTTCAACACTTCCTTCTTGATGACCTCGTGGATTTTTGGATTGACCCTCCTTTGGGGTTGAATCACTGGTTTGAAATCCTCTTCCATCAGAATCTTATGAGTACAATAAGCAGGACGGATACCCTTGATATCAGATATTTTCCATGCGATGGCCTGCTTGTGGGATTTCAAAACCTGGATCAATCTCGCTTTTTCGTCCGGTGACAAGTCTTTGGCTATAATGACCGGAAGCTGAGATGACCCCTCCAGATAAGCATACTCTAAATGCGCTGGTAACTCTTTCAGCTCAAGAGTCGGAGGGTCTTCAATCGAGGATTTGGTTTTGATACTTTCCTTCGGATCTAACGTAACAATCTTCTCATGAGCAGGAGATGTCTCTATCGTGCACAAAGGAAAGCCATCAATGGAATCAGAGAGACATACAGAAATATCAGAATCAAGAGATAATGGGCATAGAGATATATCATCATCGATAGACTCGCCATCTTCAAAAGAAGTGGATCTCTCATACCCAATCAATAGAGACTTAACGAGCGTCTCATCATCAATCTCGGAATGCATTTCTCGATCAGAAGAGCTATAGGATCGAACAAAGCAAATCGACTCCACAGTGTCATAAGCTCTCTGCATAGCTTTGTCAACATCAAAACTGACATGCTCATCTCCCACCCTAAGGGTCAACTTCCTGTCCAAAACATCGATCATCGCACGGGATGTCGCTAAAAATGGACGCCCCAAAATGAGAGGAACAGAGCTGTCTTCGTGCATATCCATGATGACAAAGTCTACGGGAAATACAAACTTATCAACTTTCACCAGCATGTTCTCCGCGATTCCCCGAGGAAATTTCACTGATCGGTCTGCCAACTGAATACTCATACGAGTGGGCTTTGGCTCTCCGAGACTGAGTCTAGCATATAAAGATGTGGGCATAAGATTGATGCTAGCTCCTAAATCAGCGAGGGTATTCGCAACATGCAAATTACCAATATGACATGGTATGGTGAAATTGCCAGGATCATCTTGCTTGATTGGAAGCTTGTTTTGGAGCACAGCTGATCACTTGGCGTTCATCTCTACTGTGTCCAAATCATCAAGCTTCTTACGCTTTGAGAGCAGATCCTTTAAGAACTTCGCGTAGTTCGGCATCTGAGCAATCGCATCCATGAAAGGAATATTGATATGTAACTGTTTGAACAATCCAAGGAATTTGTCGTATTGCTTATCCTTGACTTCCTTTTGCAATCTGCTCGGATACGGAATAGGAGGCTTGTAAGGACTAACTGTAGGCATCGCCGGAGGTGGGACGTGTGCGGTACTTGGTGTACTAGGAATGTGCACCTGGTCCGTGATAGTCTCCGGATCATCCTCAAGAACAACAGAATCAAGAGGGGGAGAAGCAGAATGGGAAGGAAGTGATGGCCCTACAGTCTCCTTACCACTACGCGTGATAATCATTTTCGCTTCAGCCTTCGGATTTGGCACAGTATCACTCGGAAGACCACCAGCCTGTCACTCATTCTGCGCTTTAGCTATCTGTCCAATTTGGACTTCTAAATTCTTTATAGCAGACTGTTGGTTCCTTGTGATCGTCTCTTGGTTAGCCATGAACTTCATCATCATATCCTCTAAATTCGACCTCTCTTGTGGCTGTTGTGCAGCCTGAGGACGTGGAGGATTCTGATATGGGCTACCAGACTGGCCATAGAATTGTTGTGGTCGAGTATGCTGCTGAAAATGACCATGGGAGGAAGAAGAAGATTGCCCCTGGTTATACCCCTGATGAGAGGCAAACTGAGGTCTCTGAAGCATATGTGGTCTCAGATTCATGAAACCAGGAGGTGGCTGATTCTGGGAATAATTTGGATAGTTTGGGTTCGGGTGAGCATACTTATACATGCCACCTCCAGAATCGCCTGATGAATAGTAAACCTCCTCCTGATTGGGGTAACAGTAAGCTGCCTGACACTCATAGCCCGAATGTGGGCCACCACAAGCATCACATGATGGATACACAGCTTGCACAGGAGCTGGCATGGCTTGTGGTTGGCTATTCTGCGTGAGTTGCTCAATTTTTGCTGTGAGAGCGGCTATGGCAGCGACTTGCTTGGAATCTGAAGCTCCCCATCTGAAGTACTCACTGGGTGTCTGATGCTGACTCATAACCAAGTCATCTAAAATCTCAACCGCCTCCTCAGGTGTCTTTCTATAGACAGATCCACTACAAGCGGAATCTATCAAAGAATGATACATCGGGTGCACACCTTCATAGAAGACTTTGACTCGATGATTGAGTGTCAGATTATGGTTTGGACACTTCATGATGGATTCCTTGTAGCGATCCCACGCATCACGTAAGGACTCATCAGGTTTTTGCCTGAATCCCAAGATTTCACTCGTTAGCTGAGTGGTACGTGAGGGCGGACAGAACTTCGATAGGAACTGTGTCTCCATTTCATCCCAGGTATGAATTGAATTGGACGGAAGAGCATCATACCATGTAAGAGCACGTCCAGTAAGCGAGTACGGGAATAGCATCAATCGAATTGTCTCTTTCGGGACTTGATTCACCTTATAGGAACCGCACGCTTTCCTGAATTTCTTCAGGTGTGCATAAGGATCCTCAGATGCTATCCCACAATACTGAGCATTATTTTGAACTAAAGTGATGAGACTGGACTTTAGCTCAAAATTTACTCTATCAAACCTGGGATGACAATGGCACCTTCCGAGTCGTCGGTGACTGGTCGGCTCAGCTCAGAAGAATTGTCGGATGATGAAGAAGAAGAAGAATCAGATGAATCAAAAGAAGGCGAAGAAGGAGAGATTTGAGGTAACTCGACAACTAAATCAATATGACTTCTGTCAGCCAGCAGAGGGACAAGTTGGTCAGATTCAGATGAGCTAGATAGAATCTCAATGAAGGGATGAGAAGGATGGCGAAGACGGTTGTGAAAGATTCTTTCAGGTTCGTTGTACGGACTTACAACATGCGGATTGGAATTCCGAGTCATAAACCATTCACAAACACTGAGAGGGTGGATAGAATTAATAAAGGATGAAAAAAACAAGAAAAGAACTTCCAAGGGATAAATCCCATAAGAAGGATCGGCAAATCTACCAGCTAAACCTTTTCACAATATCTCTAGCCGTTCCCCGGCAACGGCGCCATTTGATCTTTGGGCGGATTTGGCAATTAAAATCAAAAGAAAAGAAGAAAGCCTAAGTTATACCAAATACCACTGGCAGTGTACTAGTCGTAAATAATATAGCTAGAAGCTGACCTCGGGGATTATCGAATTCAGGGAACGGCACTAAGGATCGAGATACCGATACTAAGATTATAACTAATATCTAACCATTGATAAGAGATGATGATGATTTATAACCCTAATTACTTAAAACTATACTATCTAACAGATTACGACAATTTATAAAACCAAATGCTAAACAGATTTATATCAGATGTATATTAAAAGCAACACTCACTTGGATACGTCTTTTAGGATTAATGGAGTAAAATGGTGTAAAAACACTTACGATGTTTTTGGTCAAAGAAAATTAAGTTGGAATTAAATCCAACCGTTTTAAATCTTTTAAGCTTAAGAGTTTGAAACTTTGATCTAAAACCGATTCATGGACATCTTTTATTAATTTCAGAAAATCAAGTATGGAGTTCTCCAGTATTCCCCAATTTCTAAAAATCAACAATAAATGTCTTTTACGATTAATTGAGTCAACTAAATCTAGCTTTTAGAGATTAAAACTGTCTACACGTCAAGCGCTCGGAAATAACTCTAAATATTCAATTTAGCCGCATAGACATCAATCAAGTCTAAGGAAATCACAGATTAAATTAATCCTATAATCACAATATTGCTAAGAATTAATTTGCATACAATGATTTCATAATTTATTAACTAATCACTATCTCATAATCACAATAATGCTAGAAACAGCAACCAATTAATAAAGCACTTAAATTTGATTAAGTTTATAAAAATCAGCATCAATAATCAATAATCATGATCACAATATTGCTAGAACATCAACTATAATTCTGATTTTACGCATATTAATCGTATGAATCAAGAATACATCAATGAATCAAACACTTTTCAACCAAAACCATCAAATACTCCACTAATCCATGTAATAACGTAACCAAGCAAGTACTTGGATAAACTACTCACAAATCATGATAAAAACAACAGTATAAACGAGATCTATACTAAACATATTAATTTCAGTAAGTAAATACGAAAAGAATGTACCAAATACCGGATGAAAAACTAGATAATCCCGCAACCGAATGCTTTGATCACTCTACTAGCCGAATGCTTCCCTAATCTACCCTAAACTAAGCTGAAAACATCAAACTACCGAACACCTACTAATCGCACTATAAACTGTGTGAAAAAGTTCGTCTAAAAATTTGCAAAAAATATAACGAAACGGCTGCTGACTTTTATATTTTCTGTGATCGCGGCCGCGCTGAGTGCATCGCGGGCGAGATAACAAGCATGGGCGCGTTCTGGTGAGCGCAGGTCAGCGCGACCGCGCTGATATGGTCGCCGCCGCGATTAGGTCAGCTCGGTCAAAGTCAACAGGATTCCAAGGAAGATCGGCTCAGCCCGTAAATTTTACGAATAAGCTCCATAATCCATTCTTTTCCATTTTAGGCAACCTTCGAACTGCGAAACACAAAAATGGACAAATCAGAGTCATATTTAAACAATTCAAGGCAAAAATAACCCAAATCCGGGGCAAAATATGACAAAAAATATGTACAAAATATGTCATAACATGACTATCTAAGGTCATCCCAAGCTGGCTGGGCCTAAGTCATATTTTGTGTTACTGGGGGCTTGCGTTCGTGCATCCCCTACCCAAACCCAGTTTAAGCTTAAAGGATGTAAAAAAAAAAGATTCATTAAATCCAAAATATTTGAAGTTCTCCTTATGAAACTTCTGACATAAAGAGAGCATATTCAAATTTATGTATGATGTAATAATTAAAGGCTTGAAAATTGTGTTAATATATTACTTTTAAACAAAGAATATAGACAGGACATCACCGATGGCATGTTTCTCGGCATACTTCCAAAACATGCCATAGTTTGATGAGGATTGTTCGTGAATGAGAGTGATGTGAAACTTGTTATTAAATTCACCTTTTCCATTGCATATTTGCATACATCACATAAGATAGTATAAAGTGATTGCAAAACAAAGAAAAAATATTAGTCAGAAAATTATGGCACTCCTAACTCTTGAAATGCATATGATTTTGAAGTACATAAAACGTTGATTGTGGAACTCCTTTTGCCATGAAAAACTTACCTTAGTGACCATTTACCCCATATCTATAGAGAGTTCACTTTTATCGTTAATACTTTTAGCAAATTCTAAGGTGTTACAGGCTTAGGACACAAGGGAAGTACTTGATATCCATTTCGAAATGAGGCCTGGTGACGCTCTATAAGCACATAATGGTAAGCTCTATTTTATGGACGATTAGGGTTATATCCGATAGCAGGAAGATAGTTGTTAACTTTGTTGTGCCTGATCTATTAGCGCGCAGCAGATAATGGTGAGCTCTCCGATCATCATTCATCAACTAGAGATAAGCAGGGGCGGACCCAAGTGGGAGGTGGGGGTGGCACGTACCACCGGCCCTTCCACCATGCAATTACTTTATTCCGTAATGTAACTTTTTACAATTTTTTGTTTGTGCAACCCGTGGTTTTTTAACGTGCAACCGTGATTTTCAAATATTAAAACATTATTAGAATAATGTAATAAAAAATTTGTCGTATAATTATTTATAAATTAATGTAACAAAAAAATAAAGGTAAATTACAATTTTCGTCCCTGTGGTTATACGCAAATTATTATTCTCATCCTTTTCACATCGAAATTACAATTACGGTACTCATGGTTAGCGATTTGTCTTGGTCTTAGTCCTTTGACCGTTCATTTTTTTTACCTTTGAGAATATTATCACTATAGGTAATAAACATTCTATTTTAATAAATTAAAAGAAAATCCAGAATGTTCTATTATATAAAATAGTTTATAAAGATTTATTTAAATAAATAGATGAGTTTGTATTTTGCATCCATCCCTTCCGATTTCGTTGCTTTCATCCGATTTTCTCCCTACACAATCGTGGTTGCTCTCTCCCCATGCCACCGTCATTGCTCTGCATCCCCTTTCTGCGTCCATCGTTGCTCATCCCTACTTCTGGTCTGCATCCCCCTTCTGATCAGCTCTACTCTCCTTCGGTCCTCCCCCTCGCAAAACCATATCTACAAATGTCGAAAACCAAATCTAAAAGAGGGTGGTGGTTGTGATGGTGATGGTTGTCGTTAGCAATGTAGAGAGAGATGGAGAAATGTAGAGACTAGAGAGATGGGGAGGTAACCGAAGGATAAAGGAGGTAATCGGAGTAGACGGTGGTGAAGCTCTCGGCAACCGCTCTCGGCGGACGCTCCATCTCTTTTAGCCTCTCTCTATCTCATATACAGTCATGATGTCTAGTATTGAAGTGAAATTGACGCCGGTTAAGGTAGACGGTGGCGGTGGCAGTGGTTGTGACGTGGAGTCTATGAAATGCGAGTGCTGTAGTCTGACGAAGGAGTGCACGCAGACGTATATCGTGACGGTGAGGATCAATAATCATGGCCGATGGATTCGCAGACCTTGTTCGGAGGCGGTGAACTACGGGATGGAGCAAATCTGCTTGTACGGAGACTATTTTAATAATAAAATGTAAAACAATTTGGATTTTGGATTTTTATTATTTAATTCTAAGAAAAAAAAAGTTAATTACCCATTTTTATATTTATGTTAAGGGAAAATGGAAATGATTGGTCAAGGGACTAAAAACATAACAATTAGCCAACAATAGCTACTGAATTTGTAATTTCGACGTGAAAAATACTTGTTTCATAATTTGCATATAACTACAGGGACATAAATTGTAAGTTACCCAAAAAATAATGAATTAATAATATAAAGCCCACAATTAAATATCTAATAAGCCATTATAATTATTTATAATTTTTTTTCATATCACCAAACTCAATACCATTTATTCTTATTCAATTACAAAATTTATAAAATTTCAATTAATATTATCATATGTTAACCCGACACGACCCGGCCAATCTAATTAATAAAATTATAAAATTGGAAAAACGGCTCAAATTTGGGCCACCGGCGACCGAAAATCCTAGGTCCGATAAGTCCACCAAATGTACAAACCTCTCTAATAGATCTTGTTCAAGTACAATTGTGATGTTATAAAAGGTTCTTGATATCTCTTCGGGTTACATTATTATTATTATTAGCACTTCGTAACTTTGACCTTTATAAAAATCTCTATTTACTATATTAAATTGAATTTCAAATTTTAGATATTGGCCGTATTTTACGGGTGTTACACGTTACCATTGCTAAAATCGGTAAAACAACCAAAACTTTGTTTTTATTATATGCATATGTAAATGTTTGTTTTAAAACTCAAAAAAAAAATTAAATACATCATTTCTATTTTACGCAAATTTGAAACAGTTTTTACCACATTATAATTGTGGATAATTGTGTGAACATAACAACGTTTACAACTTTTATGAAATTTTGAAACAAATTTTGACATATGCATAGAATAAAAATAACGTTCTATAATTTTACCGATATTACCAAAATAGGTAAAACTTATAATTTAGTTTCTATTATAGGCATATATAAAACTTTGTTTCTAAAATCGGTAAAAATTTCAAACTTTCTATTCTATGCAATTTGCCCTTTCTTAATTGTTAGTTATTTTTTTTATCATGTATGTTTTATTACACGTTTATTTGTTTGATTTGAAGTTATACAACTTTTTACTCAAATTATGCTAACATATTAAGAATATTTGAACAACACTTGTTGCATGCTCAAAAATCACTGACAGAGTTTAAAAAATAAGACTACACTATTTAATTATGAACAAATCATTCTGAAGAACGAGAATCTGTAAGTTGGTATAAAGATAGTGAGTGATATTGAGAACAAACCCACAGCAGAGTCAGTCACACCACATTGATGAATCAAAATGGCTTTGTTGCACCCCACATTGGTGGCTGATAAGACCAAGTTGAAACAGGGGTTTGCACAAAAGGTGGGCTAATAGATTGTTGTAAACCATCTTTGCGCTTGGGGCAATGACGCAGCTAATGAGGTATTAACCGAGGCGCGTCAATTGCTGGTTGAAAACTATTTCCAAACCCCCTCTTTAGCCTTGGTTTTTCTTGGGCTGTTGAGAATTTCTGGAAGGGTTCCCTTAAGGGTAACACCCTACACAACTTATTAGTTTTAAAAAGTTGTTCAAGATAATCACATGGTTGGTGTTGATTAATATAAAATTAAACTAAATGTTTGTTTTATGTATTTTTTAATTCGTTCGAAGAATTGAATATAGGAGAAGAAAAATGTTTCAGTTAGTCCCTCTTGAATTGGCCCATGTGTTGGAGATTGATCATCTCAAATAGTCTATTTCAATAAATGTCCATCTCTGTTGTTCTAATGTTTTTGGGTGCAAACTTGGGTCTAATAATTTTGATTGCGGTCGTTGAAGGTTGGTGAATGAAAATTGAAGAACTTGTATTGCATTCGGTTCCAGATTCACGCACAGTGGACACACCCACTCACACACTACAGACGCACACACACTCACACACGGGAGATACTCTCACAAACACACACACACAAAGTTGTTTATATATAATTGTTGTTTCGTTTATGTAAACTTTGGGGTATAATTTATAGATTTATAACTTTTGTTGTGTTTATGTATTATTTTAGGGCATAATTTATGGATTTATAATTTTTTTTTGTGTTTATGTATAATGTTAGGTTATAATTTATAGATCTATAATTTTTGTTGTGTTTATGTATAATTTTTGGGTATAATTTATAGATTTATAATATTTGTTGTGTTTATGTATAATTTCAGGGTATAATTCTAGTATGTATATAATTTTATTGTATGTATGTATAACTTTAGGGAACAATTTGTGTATAATTTTAGGGAAGGGACAATATATGTATTTGTTAAAGTAACTAGCATATATATATAATTTTACTATGTGTATTTATAATTGAGATCATATCAAGTCAATCCTTGCTAACTCTTATGATATCTTACCAAGTGACATACTGACATTTACCAAAAAACAAAATAAAAAAACATGAAGTTCATGAAGTTTAGAGACTAGTTTATTTACTTGTTAACAGATTGGGTCATATTCAAATCAACATTAGTTTGAGAATGAATAGTCTTATCATTTTAATAGGGCCCCCGCGAACACAGGCTCCCGTTGTCACAAGTAGTATTTAATAATTTAGTAATGTATTAAGGTTTTCAAGGAAATTTCAAAGTTTTGATATTGCTTTTCACCAATTATCCAAATATCAATATTCCCAAGTACAAACAACAAATGATGGTTATGATTTCATGTGTGGTTTTATAATATACTGAACTGCTTTCACGATTAATCAGAGTTCCTATTATGGGTGTGTGGCCAGAAGTTGGGAATATACTGAAATGTGACTAAATTAACCAAACCCGTATCCATATGGTTTTTCATAATTACCAGCATTAACCCATACGATTTTTCTTTATTACTTGCATCAGTTCTTGGTCTAGATTTCCTGCAGAACAAATCCAATCTAAAGTTCTATCATAATGAACTGCAGGCTACATACAAAACAATATAACTTAATCACCTTCTTGGTTTAAACTATTGATTGTTGGAGGCAACCATTGTTAGGAAAACCTCTTCAAAAATAGGCGTATGCCATTTGTAGTAACGAGCACACGGTATTCTTTAGTAAAAGGCGAAAGAATAGTTCGCTTTGTGCTCATCACATGGCTGCGTGACTTTTGAAATTCATTGGGTGGCCCTATTTATGAATCTGGTTTACACGACATCTGTGTTCCCCTACCAATGTGGGATTCCAGCAACTTCGGCTCCTGCTGGATTGATTTCACAAATTCAGTTCTTAATTCTGTGGGGTTTGAACTTTGAAGTCCATTTTTCACATATTGATTCACTGTTTATAAAGTACAGGCTAACTATTTTACCAGAAATGTGTAAATAAGTAACAGATTTTAGATCGGATAGGCGTACAAAGATTGAGCTCATCCACACAGCTTGAAGTTTTAGTTGGATCAAGAAACACGAAGACCTAATGCATAGTGAAATTGAGACCCATATCAAATCTAATGCTACATCCAATCTTCGAGTTCAATGTGCTGGCTGTATTATCATCAAATCAACTATAGTTTGAAAAAACATCAAGACTTAATGTTTGGACCCCATGGCATTCAAATCATTGATTCGCCACTAACCACATCGTATTCATATGTTAAGCACATATTGAACGCTTTTGTTATTGTAATTCGACAAAGTGTTAAGCACGCTATGCTCAGTTGGTTAAATATGTTGGGCTCTAACATATTTGACAGTTATGTGTCTGGGAAACCATATTTGACAGTTTTTTCTTGTGTTTTTCGACAGATGAAAAAACATCAGAAAATGTTCACCACACATTTCTAACTTGATGCACGCTCTCTAAACACACATGCAACCATAATTGTTTATCAATGTATTGATTCCTAGTTTGATTCTCTTCTGTACAATATATTCAAGCTTGCCTTCCAAAAATCTTCAAATCAGATAACATGAATATACATACAGAATTAGAAAAGTAAAAGATAAATTATTACATCAAACTTTTATGTCAATGGTAGTTCATTTCATTGATACATAATCAAATCAATGACAGTAGTATAGACCAAAGAAACATTAGGACATTATGTTTTGACAGGGGCTGCGCGAACGCAAGCCCCCACTACCACAAATTATGACGTAGGCTCGACCACTTGGGCCGACCTTAGGCTGGCACACCTCCCAGGTGCAATGGAGGTCACCAACCTAGACCATGAGGCTTCTTGATCTCCCATTGATCCCGTCCAGGTAAGTATGTATTAAGTTCTACAACGCCTTTCTTAAATGGGTATTCCCACTTCTGCAGGTTCAGTTCTGATATAGATGTGGGATGCTTCCAACTTGAAACAAGTAGAATTATATGAAATGTTGTATACTATTCCTAAAGCAAAGTGAAAATTAAAATTTCTCTGTATCATTTAGCAAAAGTTTTCAAAATTTTGTTTAGACATTATTCAAGTGTACATTCCCTAATGAGAAGTAAACTGATTTTCATAACTAATTGCCCGCTACATATAGAGAACTAAATTACTTAAAACTATTTATTGATTGTTGGAGGCATCCTTTAAAAGGAAAACCTCTACAAAAATAATCATATGCCACTTGATGGAAAGAATAGTTCGATTTGCACTCATCACATGTGGCTGCATGATCATTGAAGCTCGTTGGGTGGCCTTCTTGATGAACCTTAGACTGGTTTGCATTCCATTACAACTACCGGTGTACAATTGGGTATGACTGAATCCATTAATCCATTATGTGCACTTCAAAGTTTTTCATTGTCATATAGCCAAAACTCAGTAGTTACAAATCATTTAAACAGATTTAGGACAAAATATTTGAATCAACCTGAGTAAAATAATTTACTTCTGAGTTCACAATTAAAGATTTAAAGGGTAAAGTGACAGACTTAAAATTCTGAATTTAAATTTAAACCATCAATTGTTAGAGGCTTCCTTTAATAGGAAACCACTCCAAAAATTGGCGTATGCCACTTGTTATGACGAGCACACGGTATTCTTTAGTAAAAGGCGAAAGAATAGTTCGCTATGTGCTCATCACATGACTGCGTGAGTTCTGAAACTCATTTGGTGGTCTGCTAATTATGAAGCTGTAATTAGACTACATTTGCATTCATCTACCAATCTGGGATTTCTTTTGGTGAAGTTTGAATAGGCATGACAACGCATCTGTGCCTCCATTCCCGTCGAGTATTGAATTCTGGTCCTCATTCCCGGCCCCATCGCCCCATTGGGTATCAGGATCAGGATTTTAATATTCAAAAAATTATTTAAGTTTACACTATAAAATATAGTTTTTAAAAAAATATATACATGTATATAAATTTTAAAACAAATTATCTCAACCTTTTTAGTTATACATTGATAATTAACTAATAATTTATAATACAACTAAAATAAAAGAATTAATATATGTAAAGAGCTTCAAAACCATATAAAACAATATAATTTGTTAAATTTTTATTGGTGCTCACGATGATTATCATTAAATAGTGCTTATATGATCCTCATCTTTACTACTAATAAAGCGTCTAATTTTTTACTATTTATAATGCATAAGGTACAACTTGACAAAGCAAGTCTTGAATTTAAGACTTACAACTAATCAAAGCATCATGTATATGTGATGCAAAACAAATAATAACATATTTTTTTGTAAATTTTGAATTATTGGGAGTCCTGACTTTTCTTCTCGTTGACAGAATTCTCCTTGTCTGCTTGATAATCGCCTTCCACCAACACGCCTCCTGCAGCCACCGCCTCCCCGCTGCCACCCTGACGCCTGCCTTCACACAACAGGCCGACCTTCCCAACAGCCGCCCCATGCCCCCCCCCCCCATCGCTAATCACCAACACCACACCAGCCACCCTTCTACCGTCGCGCAACACTCCGAATCGCCGCCATCTTCTTCTGCCTCCAGCCCTTCTATGCTTATCCCTCTGATTAATCCCCATACTACGGTCACCACCATCTGGCTGATCATCACCCTTATACCGCCACCCTTTGTGTCGCTCAGTCCACCACAACCCTTAACCCTCCCGTCACAATTCTTTCTCCCCTAATTTTTTTCTCTTTTCTCTGCTCCTTCCTCTGTCCGATCCTTATCTCTTCTTGTGTATCATGTTCATCTTCGTGTATATTTCTGTGTGTAGCTTTGAGATGACTCTCGTGATTCAAATCACAATTTTAGGGTTCCATTTAGGTATTGCAACTTTTTGTTTTGCATATTCGATATATTGGAGTTTTTTTTAAATACTTACGCCTTTAATTTACAAAGTGCTTTGTTAATGAATGTCACTTGCATATTGTATTATGATTTACCAGTATTGTGTATTAAGTATGTGATGTAGATTCTTTGCGAGATTAAAACTTTGTTTTCTGATTGTGTTTCCAGCAAAAGGAGGCGAAAGAAGAAAATTCGTAGAATCCTTGATGATGCTGAGATAGGAGAAGATACTAAAAGAAAATTTGCAAACGAAAAGGTATCCTAGATTTTTTGCTGACTTTTTATGTGCCTGGAAGCCTCGTCTTACGGCGGATTTGGCTATAAAATCAAAAGAATGAAGAAAGCTAAGTTATACCATCAAACTCAGGGAACGGCAAATAGAAACGAAATACCGATACTAAGACGTTTGCTAATATCTAGCCACTTAGAAGGTAAAATGATTACCTACAAACTAAACTAAACTACGAAATGCATGAATGCACCTAAGATAGAAATTAAACTAAGATACTTAAACTAAAATGAGAGATAAAGAAAGTCTATGATGATCTAAACTATCAAAAGCAAATAAGCAAGATAAAGATCAAATAATAAAAGCAACACCCACTTGGAATTGTTCATTATGATTTATGAAAAGGAACTAAGTGAATAAACTCTTACGATGTTTTAGTTGAAACAGAAAACAAGTTAGAACTAAATCCAACCCCATAAAACTAGCGAAAACATGCATTTTACGAAAGAGTCAACCAACTAAAACTAGCTTTTAAAACCAAAACTTTCTACACGTCAAGCACTCGGAATCGGTTTCAAACATTCATTTTAGTCGATCAAACACATATCATATTGATGGAACTTGGAACTTAAAGATCAAATTAAGCCTATCATCAGAATAATGCTAAGGATCAATTTCAAGCAATAACTTCACAATTTATCAACTAGTTACCATATCATAATCATAATAATGCTAGAAATGACAACAAACTAACAAATCACAAAAATTTGATAAAGTTTGTAAAAATTAGCATTTAAATTCAGTTCTCATGATCACAATAATGCTAGAAAATCAAACTTAACAATGATTTTGTTAATTCCAACGCATCAATTAAATCATACACAATTGACACATACACTTTTCCAACTAAAACATCAAAATCTTTTCATATATCCATCAAGAAACAAAATCCAAGTGAGTGTTAACAAAACTACTCACTAATCATGCTAACAACAATAAAATAAACGAAATCTAAACTAAACAAAACCATTTCAGAAAGTTTAAGGAAAGATTGTACCAAAACCGTAGCTAAAGTGATGAAATAGGTGAAGAATCGTAACCGAATGCTTGAATCACCAAGGAAAACCGAATGCTTGAGTTAATCTAACCCTAACTATGTTTGAAGAACGAAAAGTCTACCTACACCTACTAATCGCACCTTAAAGTGTGTGAAAATTGCGGCTATACTAAGATAAAAACGAAGGTTACCCTAATTTGGTCGCTACTCTCTTTTTATATATCTGATGTGTCGTGGTCACGACAAGATGTTGTGATCATGATCCTAGGTCGTGGTCATGATCCCAGGTCGTGGTCATGACGTGTCAGATTTCAGCAAAATACAACATGGCTTCAGAGGAGATCGGCTAAGCCCGTAGATTCGTCATTTTCACTTCATTTTCCATCCTTTTGGCAATACGGCGGCTTCAAACCTACGAAATATAAAATATGAAGCAAATAAGTACATTTCTACATATATCGAAGCAAAAGCCGCCAAAAGATGTCATATCATTACTCTATCGACCGTATCGCTAATTTTCTTTCACTTAAATAGTTAAATTCTATTTAAAATTTGGCTTTTCTTTTTTTATTGGAGATTTTAACAATGTGCTTGATAATTGCAACTAGGTACCCCTTTATCTTGGCTCTTCTTCTGTTTTAATATAAAAAGTGTAGTTTATTTGAACGTTGAACTCGGTTTGTTTGTTTGTTTATTTATTAATCATGTGTAGTTGTTTCTCTTGGATTCTTTCAATTATGACCGATATATTTGAGGGAACTCTTGATTACCATAAAAAGTTAGGGTATTTTGCTGATTCTTGAGATGGGTATGAATGCGATTCAGTTGTTTTTTTATTTGGCAAATGGGTGTTCACACTTTTCTTGGATTCTTGATTACTCAAATGAGGTTTTGATCAAATGAAAAGGGTCAACAAAGCCCTACATTTGAATTGTGGGTTCTTTTTTGTGTTGACATTATTGTTTTATTTGACTACTTAGGGTTCATTGAAGCTTATTTTCTCTGAAAAATGGCAAAATCCATACCCATTTGGAGTAAGTTTTTGTGACTCCTTTTGGGGTCAAAATTAGAATTTAGGGTTTTGACCTTTTTTCATCTCATTATAAATGGGAACCCATGTCTTTTTCTTCACCATCATGAAATTATTTTATTCAATTTGCTGAAAGTTTAAAACTTGGGTTTTATATTGACGTCGGATCCCGATTTTTTTTCTTTTTAGTTTGTGGTGTGTGTCAAGTGTGGATGGATTGAATGTTGTTGGTAGTTTATGCTTTATACCAATAATTGCTTTAATTGATTGTTTTTCTCTGAGTGATAGTAAAATTTTATTTTCGCCGAGAAAGGACATGCAATTTTAGGCTAAGAAAGATAATTGAAATTGTTTTTTTTACCAAAAAAGGGACAGTAAAATTAAAAATTTATATTCTTAATTGGTCATCAAATTTTTTTTTTGTCAAATATGAATTTTATATTATCTTTCTTGGCCTAAAAAATTTCACATTACCTTTATTGCCAAATTTTGTATTTTATGGTACATTTTTTGATAATTTACCCAATACTAAAATACCCAAAATTGCAACTCTATTGTTAAGGTAGCAAGAAACATAAGTTAGTATTAAAATAATTGTGTCTCATTGATCAACACGAGTATTACATGAATTGGGTAATTGTTGTATGGCTTATGTACTTATGTGTGGAATTGGAAAATGGGTTTTAATGATGGGTGATAGGAAAATAACATAATCATATTAGAAAATTACATATCTTCATGTACGATGCTTCGACCCATGAACGTAGTGTTTTAACATTTGGGTGATTTTCACAACTTACAAGTCAATTTTATTTTGCACGAAGGTTTTTCTTATGCGTTTATTGTTATTGATGTATTTTTTTGTGTTAACATTTGTGGAATTTGTATTCATATTTCTATAAATTATTTAGGGAGAATTTCATATATACCCCTCCAAAACATCATGATATCATATATATACCCAATCTAAAATTTTAAATCATGTATATCCCTCCAAAACATCATAATATCATATATATCTATACATATACCTAATTTTAATTATTAATATCACATATATCCCTCTTAAACATCAATAATCTCATATATACCCAAATTCATTAATTTAATTATTTTTATATCAAACTTATAATTAATATTGTTTATTAATTAATGACCATTATACCCTTACTTATTTCTTTTTTTTAACTAAACTTCAAAATATCATATTTGTCCAACTTAAATTAAAATATCATATCACTTTTAATAATTTTATATAATTTACGTTTTTAAACTTACTATATAAATTCTTCATAGTAAAACAATAACAATAAAAAAATTATAACTATCTATTGCTGGCGGTGCTTAAAGCCTCCAGCAATTCTCAACCGTCCGATCTTAATCCATTGATCATGAGCCGTTGATAAGGAGTCATTTAGATAGTTACAAAATTACCCTTCTTTTACATATTATAGCGGTTACACAAACAAGGGCATAGACGTAAAATTACACATCAACTTCCATTATTTTAGTATTAGATTTACGTCATTTGTGAGAGATAATGGGAGTTATGCAGTTTTTTAGATAGTGGGGGAGATAGTGGGGAGTTATGGAGTTTTTTAAATAGTGGGGAGGTTACTAAGTTTTTTAGATTATTAAATGGGTAAATAAAGTAGTTTCGATAGTTAAAATGTTAGCAGTTATTTACATTATTAAAATAATGTAAAAATAACGATGATGTTGTACTTACCAGAATTTGTAACACATGACATGGACCTGGCCCATAAAGCTTCGGTTTGGCCATTGTCATTCTTTACTCATTTAACAAGTGTGTAATTAATACATTTATATATACAAAACGTTAAAAAAATAGTTTCATATATTTTCTTTTCGTTGGTTATATAACACATATAAGTTAAAATTCATACAGATAATAATTGAGTTTGATGTATATAAAGATAAATTGTATTATTAAAAAACTATTTATAAAACTTTTAACCAGTGTGTAATTTAATACATTTATATACACAAAACATTAAAAAAATAGTTTCATATATTTTCTTTTCGTTGGTTTTATAACACATGTAAGTTAAACTTCATACATATAATAATTGAGTTTGATGTATATAAAGATACATTATATTATTAAAAATACTATTTATAAAATTTTTAAACGGTAAACCCGGGCACCGCACGGGAAAAATACTAGTTGTATTATGTTTTTGCTCGTTTGTAATCAAATCGTATCGTCTTATTAAGTTTTCTTATTTGTTTTTTTCCTGCAGTTTTTATATATAATTAACTGGTTACATATTATGTTCTTTCTTTTTTTTTTCTTTTCAAATTTTATAGTTGTATTACATATTATTTTTTTTTAATATAGTATACATTTTTTGTTATCTATATATATACATTAGTTTCTTTTTTTTTTTCAAGTTTGCTTACTTTTATAATTATTGTTTTTTAAGTTTGCTTTTTTTACTTTTTATATTTAATCTAGTATAAAACTATTTATTTACTTATTATTGTTATCATCATAAATTCAAAAAATTAAAAACCTTGACATATGCATTTTCCAAATCCCCTTGCTCCCTTCTCTCAAAATCACAGTTTATCTTGTCCTTGGCATCCTCATCGATGAAACCCTCAAAGTCTCATCTCCTTTCTCTAGCATCCTTACAAAAATATATATAACTCCCTAAAATATATATAATGTTATCGTTACGACCAAATATATACAATTAGTGACATTGGATAACAAGTTATAACTCAAATAATAGATTAAATATAAAAAAAAGCAAACTAAAAAAACAATAATTGTAAAAGAAAGCAAACTTGAAAAAAAAAAAGAATTATGCATTTAGAAAACAAAAAATATATACTAAATCAAAAAAAAAAAAAAAACAAAACGCAATACAACTATAGAGTTCGAAAAGAAAAGAAAGAAAATAATATGTAATCAGTTAATTGTATATAGAAAAATTGCAGAAAAAAAAAACAAATAAGAAAACTTAATAAGACGATACGATTTGATTACAAACGAGCAAAAACATAATACAACTTTTTTATTGTTATTGTTAATTTGTTTTACTATGAATAATTGATATAGTAAAGTTGAAAACATAAATTATATATAATTATTAAAAGTGATATGATATTTTTGTTTAAGTTGGACAAATATGATATTTTGAAGTTTAGTTGAAAGAATAAATAAGTAGGGGTATAATGGTCATTAATTAATAAACGAAAATTAATTATGAGTTTTAAATGATATAAAAATAAGTAAATTAATGAATTTGGGTATATATGATAATTATGATGTTTAAGAGGCATATATGTGATATTAATAATTAAAATTGGGTATATATAATATTATGATGTTTTGGAGGATATATATGATATTAAAATTTAAGTTGGGTATATACGATATTATGAAGTTTTGGAGTGGTATATGACATTATTCCAATTATTTATGGAGCATGAACTTCTTGTGTTGCACCCTTTTGCGAGATGTGATGTTGTTGTGGCTGCTAAGGACATAGATTTCCAGATTTGATGTTCGCCCATAAATTTATTTCCCTATCTGATTTTGGGTTCTATAATTCACTGACGTGAAATCGTCAAAACCTAGTGGCAGTACCCCGACGATTTTCCATTTCTTTGTCCTTTTGTGCTTGATTTCTTGCAATATGGACATAGGCGATTTGAAGAAGACTATTGCTGTTGTGAATAATCTCTTTGGAAAGGTAAAAAATTGGAATCCTAACTAAAAATTGGAAGTATCGTTATCTGAAACTAGATCACAATCACAAAAAGAAATATCTATTCTTAGCAATTTTGATCACAAACTCAGAAACCCTAACACCCAAAATAATCCTTTATTGTTTCTTACACAGATTCATTAATGAATTAAAATCTTAAGCTTTCTTAAATCACATCATTATTTGTTATTTAAAAACTCAGCATTCCCCCTAGGATTTAAAATCGCAGTTACTATTTAGCAAATTACCCTTAAAAGATAATGTAAATTTTTTTGACAAAACTCTGACAAATAAAATTGTTGTATAATGCAAATCTTTCGACAGAATGCAAATAACAAAAAAAAAACAAATTTATGAACCGAACGCCCCATAAGACTTGAGCTGCCTTCTAGACATAACAACGCAAAGACAACCTGAGAAAATGCTACGTGGAAGATGACTTATACCTATACCTTCTACATTGAAGTTGGATAGCTATTCTTCCCATTGGCACTTCTTCCATTTGTGAATATACTTAAGCGACTACTCCTCCGTAGGATCATGTGGCCTTACGTAAACTTTCCACGAAGGTACAAAGTATGGAATTACTGAATATGTAATGGACATAAGTAAAATATTAGTGGCGTTATTCAACATTAACAAGGTGATCACTCCTTTGAACTATTGAAATTAACGTCATTATTTCGTTCTATTGTGGTTTTCAGTTCGTGTAATACACAACAATGAATTTCACATGATACTACATTTCATACTAGTACCGAGTCCACACTAACACATTCTGTTTCATACATTTAAGCAACAGTTGAATTTTTTCCTGAAATCTTAAATCCAACATTATACATTTTCATTTCATTAAATATAGCGTTGGTCAGACTCCAAAGACAGACAGTTGTTTGTTGCTTCCTTCATTGGGAATTTATCCGAAAATCATACATGGATTTTGATACTGTACTATATATTGATAGAAAACAGAGAGTACATTTTACAACAATTCTTCATGATCTTTTGGAGCTTCTGAAAATCATCTGCTGGAGTGGTTTTCTGAAGTCATTCATGGCACTATGACATAGAAGGTATCAAATAATGTTTGTATCTCCGATGTGAAACCATAAGACTCAAGCCGCCATCTAGACGCATATATGCAAACACCACTCAACCCAAAAATGCTTGGCGGAAGATGACTTATGCCCGTACCTTCTACATTTAACTCTTCTAAACATTTTAAATCTCCAAGTTTCTTCGGTAAATTTTCAATCAACATACAATAGGAGAGATGGAAATGTTTTAGACGTTTCATGACATCTGGCAACAACATACACTCTGTTAGGACCAGCTTCTCTAAACATTTCAATCGGCCAAGATCCTTGAGTAACTTTTCAAGAAGCCAACAATATTTAAGACGCAGAGATTTAACATGTTTCAACATACAGATATTGTCTCGAAGATAGATATGACAGAGTGAGCTCCTCTAGAGTTTCTAGTTGGTCAAGGTCCTTGGGAACCTCCAGAATACTTCCTTCAAGTATAAGCTTTCTTAAACATCGCAAACCACAAATGCTTCTTGAAAAACTAACTAGCCATTGAAAAAGGTTGAGGATGATTTTGACCCTATATATTTAAAACTATTTGAAAACTAAAGATTCTAAACTATAAAGCTAAAACAGGAAATATCACATATATTAAAAGCAACACTAGGATATGTATTTTAGGATTAATGGAGTAAACTGTGTAAAAACACTTAATATGTTTTTGGTCAAAGAAAAGTAAGTTAGAATTAAATCCAACTGTTTTAATCTTTTAAGTTCAAGAGTTTGAAACTTTGATATAAAACCGATTCATGGACATATTTTATTAATTTCACATCATTTGGTATCAAAGCCAGGTTCTATTGGTTTGTTTTCGATCATACTTTTTTTTCCCGTATCGTTTTTTATATTTCTTCTTGTTCTTATCTTGGATTTCAAGTAATAGTAGTGGAACTCGTCACAAGTTGACTTGATTACTATTATCAACAAATAAAGAAGTTGGGGTTTAGTAACAGGTAAAAAAAACCAAAACTTTGTTTTTATTATATGTATATGTAAAAGTTCGTTTTAAAACTCAAAAAAAAAAATTAAATACATCATTTCTATTTTACGCAAATTTGAAACAGTTTTTACCACAATATAATTGTGGATAATTGTGTGAAACATAACAACGATTACAACTTTTATGAAATTTTGAAACAAATTTTGACATATGCATAGAATAAAAATAACGTTCTATAACTTTACCGATATTACCAAAATAGGTAAAAATCATAATTTGGTTTCTATTATAGGCATATATTAAACTTTGTTTCTAAAATCAGTAAAAATTGCAAACTTTCTATTCAATGCAATTTGCCCTTTATTAATTGTTAGTTATTTTTTTTTATCATGTATGTTTTATTACACGTTTATTTGTTTGATTTGAAGTTATACAACTTTTTAATCAAATTATGCTAACATATTAGGAATATTTGAACAACACTTGTTGCATGCTCAAAAATCACTGACAGAGTTTAAAAAATAAGACTACACTATTTAATTATGAACAAATCATTCTCAAGAACGAGAATCTGTAAGTTGGTATAAAGATAGTGAGTGATATTGAGAACAAACCCACAGCAGAGTCAGTCACACCACATTGATCAATCAGAATGGCTTTGTTGCACCCCACATTGGTGGCTGATAAGACCAAGTTGAAACAGGGGTTTGCACAAAAGGTGGGCTAAAAGATTGTTGTAAAGTAAACCATCTTTGCGCTTGGGGCAATGACGCAGCTAATGAGGTATTAACCGAGGCGCGTCAATTGCTGGTTGAAAACTATTTCCAAACCCCCTCTTCAGCCTTGGTTTTTCTTGGGCTGTTGAGAATTTCTGGAAGGGTTCCCTTAAAAAGTTGTTCAAGATAATCACATGGTTGGTGTTGATTAATATAAAATTAAACTAAATGTTTTTTTATGTATTTTGTAATTCGTTTGAAGAATTGAATATAGGAGAAGAAAAATGTTTGAGTTAGTCCCTCTTGAATTGGCCCATGTGTTGGAGATTGATCATCTCAAATCAGTCTATTTCAATAAATGTCCATCTCTGTTGTTCTAATGTTTTTGGGTGCAAACTTGGGTCTAATAATTTTGATTGCGGTCGTTGAAGGTTGGTGAATGAAAATTGAAGAACTTGTATTGCATTCGGTTCTAGATGGTCGATTTATATATATTGAGTTCCAATTTCATCTCCAAACCTTTTATTTTCTTTTGGCTAAAAGCTGATAAATGATGGAAGGAAGAGGATGTCTATGAAACAGATGATGTTCATCGTCTATGTAAAAGGAAGTGGCTAAGAGAGAATCCCACATCACACGAGTAAAAGATACATGAGACTGGAAACTACCCTTATATAAGCCAATTCCCAACACAAAAGAACTCATACCTTTCTTCAAGGTTCTTCGAAGCATGGAGTTAAACTTTTTTCATTTCACAAAAAAGCAGCAGCAGTCCCTTGCTCTCTCCCTCTCGTCGATCGACCAATCATCCACCACCGGCGACGCCTCCGATCAGCGGCCACCTGAGACACCACTTCACCGGCGACACACGTACATTCTTCATATTCTCTCTCGATCTATCTTTCTTCTACTCACGGAGGCTCCTCACTCGATCACACATCACCAGCTCCTCACCGGCTCACACATCACCGGCGCCTCTTCTTCTCTGTTTTCGTTTGCTGCTGCTGGCCACCACAACACACACATTCATGCACACTGGACACACACACTCACACACTACAGACGCACACACACTCACACACTGGAGATCGATACTCTCACAAACACACACAGAAAGTTGTTTATATATAATTTTTGTTTTGTTTATGTAAACTTTGGGGTATAATTTATAGATATATAAGTTTTGTTGTGTTTATGTATTATTTTAGGGTATAATTTATGGATTTATAATTTTTTTTTTGTGTTTATGTATAATGTTAGGTTATAATTTATAGATCTATAATTTTTTGTTGTGTTTATGTATAATTTTTGGGTATAATTTATAGATTTATAATATTTGTTGCGTTTATGTATAATTTTAGGGTATATGTATGTATATAATTTTATTGTATGTATGTATAATTTTAGGGAACAATTTGTGTATAATTGTAGGGAAGGGACAATATATGTATTGGTTAAAATAACTAGCATATAATATATAAATTTACTATGTGTATTTATAATTGAGATCATATCAAGTCAATCCTTGCTAACTCTTATGATATCTTACCAAGTGACATACTGACATTTACCAAAAATCAAAATAAAAAAACATGAAGTTCATGCATTTTAGAGACTAGTTTATTTACTTGCTAACAGATTGGGTCATATTCAAATCAACATTAGTTTGAGAAGGAATAGACTTATTATTGTAATAGGGCCCCAATGAACACAGCCTCCCGTTGTCACAAGTAGTATTTAATAATTTAGTAATGTATTAAGGTTTTCAAGGAAATTTCAAAGTTTTGATATTGCTTTTCATCAATTATCCAAATATCAATATTCACAAGTACAAACAACAAATGATGGTTATGATTTTCATGTGTGTTTTTATAATATACAGAGTTCCTATTATGGGTGTGTGGCCAGAAGTTGGGAATATACTGAAATGTGACTAAATTAACCAAACCCGTATCCATATGGTTTTTCATAATTACCAGCATTAACCCATACGATTTTTCTTGATTACTTGCATCAGTTCTTGGTCTAGATTTCCTGCAGAACAAATCCAATCTAAAGTTCTATCATAATGAACTGCAGGCTACATACAAAACAATATAACTTAATAACCTTCTTGGTTTAAACTATTGATTGTTGGAGGCAACCTTTGTAAGGAAAACCTCTTCAAAAATAGGCGTATGCCATTTGTAGTAACGAGCACACGGTATTCTTTAGTAAAAGGCGAAAGAATAGTTCGCTTTGTGCTCATCACATGGCTGCGTGACTTTTGAAATTCATTGGGTGGCCCTATTTATGAATCTGGTTTACACTACATCTGTGTTCCCCTACCAATGTGGGATTCCAGCAACTTTGGCTCCTGCCGGATTGATTTCACAAATTCAGTTCTTAATTCTGTGGGGTTTGAACTTTGAAGTCCATTTTTCACATATTGATTCACTGTTTATAAAGTACAGGCTAACTATTTTACCAGAAATGTGTAAATAAGTAACAGATTTTAAATCGGATAGGCGTACAAAGATTGAGCTCATCCACACAGCTTGAAGTTTTAGCTGGATCAAGAAACACGAAGACCTAATGCATAGTGAAATTGAGACCCATATCAAATATAATGCTACATCCAATCTTCGAGTTCAATGTGCTGGCTGCTGTATTATCATCAAATCAACTATAGTTTGAAAAAACATCAAGACTTAATGTTTGGACTCCATGGCATTCAAATCATTGATTCGCCACTAACCACATCGTGTTCATATGTTAAGCACATAGTGAACGCTTTTGTTATTGTAATTCGACAAAGTGTTAAGCACGCTATGCTCAATTGGTTAAATATGTTGGGCTCTAACATATTTGACAGTTATGTGTCTGAGAAACCATATTTGACAGTCTTTTCTTGTGTTTTTCAACAGATGAAAAACATCAGAAAATGTTCACCAGACATTTCTAACTTGATGCACGCTCTCTAAACACACATGCAACCATAATTGTTCATCAATGTATTGATTCCTAGTTTGATTCTCTTCTGTACAATATATTCAAGCTTGCCTTCCAAAAATCTTCAAATCAGATAACATGAATATACATACAGAATCAGAAAAGTAAAAGATAAATTATTACTTCAAACTTATATGTCAATGGTAGTTCATTTTATTGATACATAATCAAATCAATGACAGTAGTATAGACCAAAGAAACATTAGGACATTATGTTTTGACAGGGGCTGCGCGAACGCAAGCCCCCACTACCACAAATTATGACGTAGGCTCGACCACTTGGGCCGACTCTAGGCTGGCACCCCTCCCAGGTGGAATGGAGGTCACCAACCTAGACCATGAGGCTTCTTGATCTCCCATTGATCCCGTCCAGGTAAGTATGTATTAAGTTCTACAACGCCTTTCTTAAATGGGTATTCCCACCTCTGCAGGTTTAGTTCTGGATATAGATGTGGGATGCTTCCAACTTGAAACAAGTAGAATTATATTAAATGCTGTATACTATTCCTAAAGCAAAGTGAAAATTAAAATTTCTCCGGATCATTTAGCAAAAGTTTTCAAAATTTTGTTTAGACATTGTTCAAGTGTACATTCCCTAATGAGAAGTAAACTGATTTTCATAACTAATTGCCCGCTACATATAGAGACTAAATTACTTAAAACTATTTATTGATTGTTGGAGGCATCCTTTAAAAGGAAAACCTCTACAAAAATAAGCATATGCCACTTGATGGAAAGAATAGTCCGATTTGCACTCATCACATGGCTGCATGGTCATTGAAGCTCGTTGGGTGGCCTTCTTTATGAACCTTAGACTGACCACCAGTGTACGATTGCGTATGACTGAATCCATTAATTTATGATGTGCACTTCAAAGTTTTTCATTGTCATATAGCCAAAACTCAATAGTTACAAATCATTTAAACAGATTTAGGACAAAATATTTGAATCAACCTCGGTAAAATAATTTACTTCTGAGTTCACAATTACAAATCATTTAAACAGATTTAGGACAAAATATTTGAATCAACCTCGGTAAAATAATTTACTTCTGAGTTCACAATTAAAGATTTAAAGGGTAAAATGACAGACTTAAAATTCTGAATTTAAATTTAAACCATCTATTGTTAGAGGCTTCCTTTAAGAATAGTTCGCTTTGTGCTCATTACATATCTGCGTGAGTTCTGAAATTCATTTGGTGGTCTGCTTTATGAAGCTGTAATTAGACTAGATTTGTATTCACTTGCCAATGTGGGATTTCTTTTGGTGAAGTTTGAATAGGCATGACAACGCATCTGCGCCTCCATCCCGTCGAGTATTGAATTCTCGTCCTCATTCCGGGCCCCATTGGGTATGAGGATCAGGATTTCACTACTAGAAAAATGAGTATCAGCGGATCTTGTGACGGAATTTGCAACGGAACTTTAGCGACGGATTATTGACGGATCTGCAACACATTAGCGACGGATCATAAATGACATATCAGCGACACATGTGACAGCAACTTAGCCACGTATCAGCGACAGATTATCAACGGATTTTAGCAACGAATTTGCGACATCAGCTTAGCGACACATTAGCAACGGTTTATCGACCGGCGACGGATTTGCAACAACCTTTTAGCGACGCAACAACGACATAATATCGACGGACTTATACAACAGATTTGAGACAACTTTATTGTGACAGATCAGTGACAGATTTGCGACATAAATTTAGTGACGGATTTTATGACAAAAAATTAGTGACACATCAGCGATGGATCTTGAAAATGAATGTTTTAAAAATAGATTTCTTTAAAAAATAATATCCACCTCCACACCAGATCGTCAAGAAAGAGGCTGAATACAAAAATGGTTGAGTAATGTTTACCGAGCGTCCTAACGAAATGTGTAATAATCAATATCATATAAAGACTACACTGATGCGGGTTCGGAAGGAGTGCATGACATTACTCTACACTTCCATTTTCCATTTACCAAAAAAACAGATCATTAAATATGAATACTATTCAAATACACACGTCCATATACATGTTAGAACCGAAAATATAAATTAGTTGTATCCGGTTGATATCAATAGGTAAAGAGTTAATTTTTAAACAAATAATATATATGTACATAAACCATATATATGATCGACTATAAACTATTATAACAATATAAGAATTACTAGAATTTATTAGCATCAGATCAACGACACGACAGTTTACATACATATTGATTATTATAAACATGTCATTCACTTGTATGAAGTAATAAAGCATATGGAATCCTAATATAGACCATTATAGCTGATTTGTCACTCATCTAAATAGCTGGATACAATTGATGTCTATTATGAACAATTATAACATATAGACTAATCATTAATATAAACATGAGGGTCTATTGGCACGTTAAAACAAGTCCTGCTAAGGCTCAACAAGTTCCATTATTACATATACAAAAATATAATGAACGATGACTTATTAGGACCTATTCGGTTATTATCACTTATATAACATTTATTTGGCTAGCATGTACCTAACTTAGTAGTTATTTGGATAACTAGAACTTATTAAATCTAATATGATCTATAATAGTTGTCATTATCTTATATGTACAACAAATATTTGCTAAGACTTCACACAATCAGCTTGACATGTTATCACGATTTCATCTATATTTAATCTCTTAAGAATAGCTTATTTATAGTCATGATTCAATTCAGATCCACTGACTTATGATTCCTTTATAATATATCGGATCTGATTGTAACAATTGAGAAGTAGGAAGACTTCGGTGATTCATATCATAATAGGTAGAATATTTATGTTATAAATAAAACATATATTTATATAGAACCCTAATATGTACCATCGTAGCCTAATAGCTTAATAGTCACTAATATGAACAAAGCAAACCTATGTGTGCCTATACGATTGACTTTTTCAACGTTAATCTATATTATATCATTTACGCATCTGAACTATACATATACATATATATATATATATATATATATATATATATATATATATATATATATATATATATATAAAGGGAAGTATAGTCCATTAGAATGTGGAGACATAGTATGAGAAATGATTAATTATGAATGCAATTATGACCTATCTGAAAATAGCTATATCCAATGCCCATTGAGTAATTAAGTTTTTTAAAATTCTAAATAATTAATAATTTTACATTATAAATTACAATTTACTTGAAAAACCTTTGTGAATCATTTTTTATAATTATTTAAGACCGTAAGTTATTTTTGTTTTATTAATTTTTTTTGATTGTCTACCGAATTAAATGGCAAAAACACAACCGGTAAAAAAAGTTTAAAAAATTAATCACTAAAATGAGGAAATATAATCGGTTTATTTCGATATTAATCAGATGAAAATACTAATAATATTTGTTTGGTAATCGGTCGAACATGTCAAAATATACATTTTTTAATAAAACAACAGTAGCTTAGAAACTTAATTAATAAAAAGACAATTTATGTCTCTCAACAAAAAATTGTTTTTAAAAAACTAACAATGACATAAATGGACGAAACAACAAAAAACATGAAAAATATAAGAAAACACATAAAAAGATTTGAACTTGGGTCTTTAGTATGGAGACAAGCTACACTAACAAACTAAACTAAACTACATCTTTAAAGAAAATACTAGTTTAACAAGCTTTTAACATAAAAAAATAACAGAAATATTAATTTTTAAACAACTAAAATATCAGTATTTGTAAAAGGGTTATAAAGGGTTAACCCTAGCCGCCATTTCTATTTCTTCATCAGAGAAAGTCTCATCTCAATTTGAAGTCTCAAATGCTTCGCATAATCGGGGTAATTTTCTTGAACTTATTTTAATTTCCTTATATAACACTCGTAAATGTTTTTTATGATTTTCGTAGGATGCAATTAAAGACGAGATGATCGCAAAGCATGGGCGATGTTAGTACCCATCCACCTCTTGATAAAGCCCTTTGGTATTTTGGTATGAGTGCACTGGAGGGCTGAAAAAAAGGAAGATTATTTGGTTGGGGTATGCTTTCTACTGTAGCTGGTTCATTAGAGACACCAAGTACTGATAGATCTCATGGTCCGGGTTTAGTGCGCATTGATCAGGTTACTTTTAACACATCATATATAACATGCAATATCTTTTGATTTACTTGTTTGTTGATTAAATTATAAAGTCATGAAAGTATGTTGCTAATTTTTTAAAGGTTTATAAGTAATGTATTTAACGAGTTATAATAGGCGTAACCAATTTTATTCGGTCGTCTGGTTATACATGTGTTGTGATAGTCCTAACCAATGTTATTCGATCGTCATGATTATCAATGTGTTTTAGTAGGTCATCATGTTGAATATCTAAAAATTTTTATGGGTTTTCTATCGAGGGTCATCATGTTGATAGTCCTAACCAATGTTATTCGATCGTCATGAGATGGTGGGATCCAATTTCATCTCCCACGTTTTTCTTTAATTTACTTTTGGGTTGAAAGCAGAAGTATCAATAAAAAATGGAAAGAATGAAGTGACTCAGAATCCCGCATCGTCTGAGTAATAGATAAACGAGACTCGAAAATTCCCTATATAAGCCAACTCCCAACAAAGTACTAATTATACCTTTCTCGGCCTTTTGGCTAAGATCAAGTGTAGTATCTGTTCTTATCAGTTTAGTTTAATATCTGATATGTGAGTCATCGACTCACTCGATATTAATCTTATTTTTTAAGGGGGAGAAGCCATTATGGTAGTTTGCTACTCGGTTTCTCATGTGTCGCCTTAGCGTTGCACTATTGCTTGGGCATGGCGCACCCCTCTGTTACCAGTTAAAAAATGTGTTAGTTGTTTGGACTTTAACAAACATAATCACTTTAGCACAATTTATTCTTCATTTGCTACATTCAATGCGTCATCTTCCAGGAATGTCAATTCTGACATTAATAATATTAGCGCCTTATTAAACAGGGGTACATGACATATCTTGAGGCTCACCAGATCGGGTGTGCAACCCTGAAGAACCAATTAAGGGTAAACGGGGTTGTGTTCCTATGGAAGAATTTAGATGCCCAGGAACTAGAGAAGGGCTTCAAGACATGATTACTGTGAGCTAAAACATTATAATTTGGGAGCAAATCTTTGAAACTTGATATGAATAGTTATACCTTTATAATTTTTGTTATATGATAAGTTTGTTTGTTATTGTACCAGTTGGATTTGACTCGAATTAGTTTTGTTCAGTGTCTGCTGCGTACTCATCCATGTACAAGGGTCATGTTGCCGATAATTTGTTTTCCTTATAGACTTGCGATCACTAATACAAAAATGACTTTCAACCCCCCTTAATAAACCCCGGTTATCTAATAAAGGGCCTAAGAACCAGGGTAGAAACATACTCCCTGTCTTTTTGAAAGCAAAGACCCCGGTGTCTTCCAAACGAACTGGGGTCAAACCTCTTTATTAATATTACCACAGTTGAGTTAAAAGAAACCTCGGTCTATAAGTGAACCCCAATTTTTTTTGGGGGAATTATCCGCGCTCTTTATCACCTAAATGCCTAAATTAATTTTCACCAGATTTCCAAGGTTGCTTTCGTTTCTATCCCCAGCAAAACCCTAACATGGGTCTGCAAAATCGCTAAGCAGATCGTGACCTCCTCTCCCTCTCGATGTCTACACAGGTTTGTAAATTCGATCCATAGGCCATCTGCGTATACTCACGAGTCACCGGTCCCTTGCTCCTTACTCTCCTCTAAGCAGAACCGTCGTTGCTACATCTACAGCCGGAGAACAGACCCGTCCCTTATTCTCTCAAAAACCACCATTCTCCACCACTGATTAATTAGGTCAGTCGATGTCACCATATGCATTCTCCCTTTGCTGCTTCCGTCAACATTTGTTGCCCCTCTGTATGACCGACAGGTTTGTTGTTTGGGGATTAGGTTACAAATCTTGGTTGTTTATGTTACCGGTATTGGTGTTGAGAATATAAATATTGGGTTTTAGATCTTGGGTTCTTAAATATGATGTTTAGGTTACAGATCTTGGGTGAGAATTAATTGATTCTTGAACTTGTTGCTTTGATTTCTTTGGTAAAAAAATCATGGATTCATTTGAGTCTGAACTTGTTGCTTTGATTTCTCTGATTTTATATGGTAATTTGCTGGTTCTTAAATAGTGTATTTGGATTACAAATTTTAGTTTTGATTTTTATATCATGTAGAATACTTAAAACTTGACATCTGTTCAGAAATATTGTATATGCTTTCGTATTTAGTTCTTAAACTTGTTTGGCTACGTTATGCTTGTAAGTTATTTCACGATCCAAGTGTTGCATTTCTTAGTTGACATGAGGGGAGTTGATGATGATCCTCAGGTAAGTCTCACCTACTCTCTACAATTTGAACAGATTCTTTCAAACTGATATATACCGATAATTTTTAATGGTCTTTTTAGGATTTTCATGGAATAGTTAAGAGATGACCTGCTGACGAAGGCTCGAAGCTTATTGTTGGCCATGAAACAACAGCCACTGTTCTTACTTGGCCGTCTTCCTTTCGGCTCAAGTACGTATTTATATTGTTATACTCATATTTATTTGCATCTACTTATGATTCTTATGTATGCAGAGTTATATATCTTAGTATCATATTAAATAGGGATAACTGCGCAAAAAACCCTCAACTCGTCAGATTTTTGTGATTAAAACCCCAAACCATTTTTCGTTGTATAGAAAACCCTAAACTAGCTAAAAATCAGTAAATCAAGGTTTTATCAATGAGTAACCCGTTGAAACCGGTTATTAATCCTACATGGAACGGTAAATAACCAACGTGAAATAAAATTTAATTGTTGAAACCCGTTGCCAAGTATTTCACACCATTTAAACACTCGTTGATTGTGTAATCCCGTTTAAAAATTACAATTAAAAATTATCAACGGGGGTTTAAATGATAATACTTGGCAACCGGTTTCAACAATTAAAAACTTATTTCACGTAGGTTATTTACCGGTCCATGTAGGATTAATAACCAGTTTCAACGGGATACTCATTAACCTTGATTTACTGATTTTTAGTTAGTTCGGGGTTTTTATACAATGAAAATTGGTTTGAGGTTTTAATCACAAAAAGCTGACAAGTTGATGGTTTTTTGCGCAATTATCCCTTTTAAATATATACTTTTTATATGTCCAATGATATATATATATATATATATATATATATATATATATATATATATATATATGTTTGTGGTAGAAGCTAATGTGTGATGAGCCATCATTATGCAACATTCAACAAAATGAAGAAAGCATATGCTGAAATTGATGCAGGGCAGAATAACTTTGGAGTTGCTGAAAAATCTAGAGTAGGTTGCACAACAATTGCTTTATTTGATATTACATGGAAGTTGTTGTCTGCGTGGTTCTTAATTTATTATAATCCCATATGGAGATGGGTTGTGCCAAGTACTTTATGATGTTTATTATTGGGTATATTGTTTTTTATAGCAAATGTCTGCATCACAAGACTTATTGATCTCTTGGTAGATTGTTTGACTGATTTATCTTGTTCTCTTTGTAGATACATTAGCCTCTTCATTTCTGAGAGTGTACGTTACGTTTGTATCCTCAGCCTCCTTTCCTTATCGGGCGTTCTCTAAAATCAGATCAATTACCAAATAATTTGGTTTTAATCAGTCTAGGGCTCTAGGCATTGCTTTTATTTTTCCCAGGGTGACTTTTCTAATGATGACCACTGTCTAGCTTGCAGTTGTTTTATTGTTGCTTCTTATTTTTGTGCATGGGTAGTGATGTATTTCAAGTAGCATCTCCTCTACTACTTGTACGTACGATTAAATTAGAATCATAATTTAGATACCATCTACACTGTTAGAATGATTAATTTCCTAATTCTAAGTTGCTTCTTATTTTTTATGCATGAATTCATCTTCTTATTGCAAGTTAGTGTTGTTTGTCTATTTTTTCTACATAATTTTATTAACAGATTAGAAATTAAATGTTCGCTTTTTTATCAGATGGTAGCTCTTCAAAGAGCAAAAACATGGTTGGCTATTTGGAATCCTTAACTCATGGTTGCCTGGGTAAGTTTCACTTGACATGGTCTCATCTCTATTTTCAGGTAAACCATCCCCTTCTCCTCTGGACATATGAGCAAAACCATGTTGTTTTATAAACGTTAAGCCAATTTTTTTTGGCTCAGGTTCTACTAAATTCTTATTGTTGATTGGAATGTTTTTTTCTGATGTTTGGAGTGGTTTTCTTGCTGATTTGTGTAATTCTGTTGTGTTGAATTTGGTGGAACATGTTTTGCTATTATTATTTGGATTTGTTTCTATTGCAGTTTGATGATGTTAGGTTGTGTTTTTTTGTTATGATCTGTATCATTGCATATATTTTAGATTTTGTTGCCGTGCATTTTTTTGATTTCAAGTCTGTCTTAATGTGTTAAACTAACTTATTATGTTGTTAATTAGAAATCACGTATCTGATAATTCAAGTCTTAAGAGTGCAAATTCTATAGTTGTTTAACACATTAGTTAGTTTCAAAGCTTTAGCAAACAATACATGATGCCTAAAATTCTGAAGGCCTACAGACGGTCACTTGGAACAGGGCCTGAATAAGTTTAAGCAACAAAAACAGAATGTGTATATGTGTGTGCTGTGAAGTCCGAAAAACAGCACATAGCTGAGTATCAGGACTAGGACTGATATTCCAGTAGCTTGGCAAAAAATGGCTTTGTGTGATTTACTCTCAGCAGCAGCAATAGTAAAATATGCAATGTGTGTGTGCTGCTGTTGGTGTGTCAAGGTGATGATGGTGATGCAAGGTAGGAGTGTCATTTGTGTTGTGTGTATCATAATTTTCAGCAGCAATATAAAACTACGTGATGTGTGCTGTGATGTGTGTTTGTTTGTGACAGCAAGAAAGAAAGAAAAGATCAGTAGCAGCACTAAGTGGGTGTGTGTGTCTTACTTTCAAGTAACAGCAGCTTTAATGTTTATACGTAAATGCAAAATGTAGAGAGTAGTGTGTGCTTGTGTCTGGTAGTTAAAACAGAATCAGAAATTAGAATTAGTACTTGTGTCTGTTCAAAATTAAATAAACGCATCAGCTCCTTAAATTCAACATGTAAATATAAGTTAACATGTGTTGTATTTGTGTGCTTGTACATCCTACATGTGTGTGTGAGTGTGTGTTAGCATCAAAATAGTAGCGATTCCTTTTATCCTCATATAATCCTTAATAAATCAGTAACAATTGGGCAATTATGCATCTAAATCAGGGGGTATTTAGGCAGTGTTTGTGATGTATTGTTGCTGTCCGTGACAGCAAAAACAGAATGAGGATCAACACTGCAACATTAATACGTAAATAACTAAACTAAATAGTTAATTGTAGTGTGTTTTTGGCTGCAAAACAGAGAGAATTAACAGTACCTTTACAGCAAAATAAACAAAGTAAGTAACGTGTTTGAGCTTATGACTAGAAAACAGGAAGAATGAATCAGCAACGCAGCAGCAATCTGGGGCTTTAGTTGGCCCCAAAACTCCGAAATTTAGCTACCGTAACAAGTGTATTGTGTCCAAGAGTTACGCCAAAAGGGGGGGGGGGGGGGGGGCTGCTCACAGGTCCTAGAATCACCCACCTTGAGGCATTTTGGAGTGCTGTGCAGTGTATGACATCTTTTGTATATATTTTTCGTATCATTTTGTCTTACATTCTCGCGGTTTTTGCTTCGATTTATGTAGAAATGGTAATGATTTGCTTCATATTTTATATTTCGTAGGTTTGAAGCCGCCACGTTGCCAAAAGGAAGGAAAATGAAGTGAAAACGACGAATCTACGGGGCTTAGATTTTGTTGAAATCTGACACGTCATGACCACGACCCCAGGATCGTGATCACGACATCTTGTCGTGACCACGACACGTCAGATATATAAAAAGAGAGCAACGACCAATTTAGGGTAATCTTCGTTATCTTAGTATTGCCGCATTTTTCACACACTTTAAGGTGCGATTAGTAGGTGTAAGTAGGGTTTTCGATTTTGTATCATAGTTAGGGTTAGATTAGCTAAATCATTCGGTTATTGGAGTAGATTAAAGCTTTCGGTTACGATTTCTTCTTCAAATTCGTCATTTTAGCTACGGTTTTGGTACACTCTTTCCCTTCAACTTTCTGTAATGGTAACATCTAGCATAATTTCGTATATTTTATTGTTATTAGCATGATTAGTGAGTAGTTTAGTTAAACACTTGCTTGGGTTACGTTTTTATATGGATTAGTGGAGTATTTGATGGTTTTGGTTGAAAAGTGTTTGATTCATGTATTTTTTATTCATACGATTAATGTTGGTAGAATGAGTGTTATAGTTGATTTTCTAGCATTATTATGATAATGATTATTGATTATAAATTCTGATTTTGATAAACTTAATCAAATTTAAGTGATTTATTAGTTGGTTGTTATTTCTAGCATTATTGTGATTATGAGATAATGGCTAATTAATAAATTGTGAAATCATTGTATGCAAATTAATCCTTAGCAATATTGTGATTATAGGATTAGTTTAATCTTTGATTTCCTTAGACTTGATTAATGTTTATGCGGCTAAATTGAATATTTAGAGTTATTTCCGAGCGCTTGACGTGTAGACATTTTTAATCTCTAAAAGCTAGATTTAGTTGACTTAATTAATCGTAAAAGACATATATTGTTGATTTTAAGAAATTGGGGAATACCGGAGAACTCCATACTTGATTTTCTGAAATTAGTAAAATATGTCCATGAATCGGTTTTACATCAAAGTTTCAAATTAAAACAGTTGGATTTAATTCTAACTTATTTTTCTTTGACCAAAAACATCTTAAGTGTTTTTACACCTTTTTACTCTATTAATCCTAACAGACGTATCCAAGTGAGTGTTGCTTTTAATGTATATGATATTTCCCCGTTTTAGCTTTATAGTTTATAATCTTTAGTCTTTTGATAGATAGTTTTAAATATTTAGGGTTAAAATTATCCTCAACCGTTATCAATGGCTAGATATTAGTGACAATCCAAGTATCGGTATCTCGATTCCTATTCGCCGTTCCCTGAGTTCGATAATCCCTGAGGTCAGCTTCTAGCTATACTATCTACGACTGGTACACTGCCAGTGGTATTTGGTATAACTTAGGCTTTCTTCATTTCTTTTGATTTTCATAGCCAAATTCGCATAAGATCAAAAGACTGTGAAACTCACCCCTATGAGTGTATTTAGTGCTACATAATCATGAATTTGGTTTTATTGTATTGTTTCCACCTTAATTTGGTTTTATTGTAGTTAATAACTATTGCAACATCAATTCCACTGCAATTTGTTTTCAGCTAATTCTTATATTTGTGGTCCTTCTCTTATTCTAGTTCATGTTTCTCCAATAATGAAGCTTCTTCAAGTAGATGGTGGGCTAAATGAGAATCAACTATGAAAGAGTGGAGAACTATTTTCTCTTTCATTGAGACCCGACTTCGATCATATCAGATAAGTTTTCTTTTTTTTCTTCTTTTTGTTTTTTTGTTTCGAGTACGTCATTGAGAAGGCCTTGCCATATGCTTTCTGTTCTACACTTTGGAAAAATTAGGAAAATAATCTTTTACTTAGGGATTATTCGACAATGAACTATTACATCATCGTAAATATCTCACGATTACTCCTAGGACTCTAGTTTGACTAAATGAACGCATTTCAGTTTATGGCATGCTTGTATTGGGCTCTATAGAAGCTATTGTAAGATGTTAACACACTTTTAACTTGTTGGCAATTGCTACAAGTCTTGATGTTCATACAAATGATTTTATGGAAGCCAAGTGATTTTCATTTTTCTCCTTCTAGTTGCACAAATGATAGTTGTAATAATTGGTGTAATATTAGTTTGTGTTAGAAACTAACAGTGTGCTTAGTGGTTATTTTATGCAGTTTTTTAATTTAGGAAGCATTTGTTGTTATTTATTATAGTTTTTTTTTAAAAAGGTTACATTTAACCCCGGTTCTTTATTAATAAACCGGGTTCCATGTGTTTAGAAGAGGTGCCTGTGATAGACATTCAACCACGGTCTTTTAATAGTGAACCGGGGTCAAAAACCTTTAACCCCGGTTAAAAAACGGGGTCCATGACACATATCAACAACCCCTCGTCTTTAACCCCGGTTCAAAACCGGGGTCTATATGAAAAAAACTGGGGTTGAAGGGTTGTTTTCTAGTAGTGAATATGAGTAGAAATTGTGTTTGATTCGAGATTCAAAATCGAAGCATGATTGGGTTGAATATTACCTGCACCATCTGTATGTATGTTCACATCATCATTCTTGTATGGTATAGTCCACGTGTCCGGAGTCCCTGTTGGTTAAGTGGAGATCAATCAATAAAAGTTATGTGAAACCATGCAACAAAACTGGATTTAAGTTTGAGGTTAAATAAAAAAAGTTAGTGTTAAAAGTTTGAAAAGGCATTTGCAAATGAGATGGTTACAGATGAGTGCCAACTCCTCCAAAGTCAGGAACTGGTGTCCAATAGAAATGAGGCCTAACAAAGCAAATAAAAACCTTTCACAGCATTTGAGCTAAAATTGAAGTATGTCTGGGACCATTTTGGGCCAAAATATATATTAATATGGTAAAAGGGTAAATGTCCATCTCTGTATTTCTATGTTCTGGGGTGCAAAATGGTTTTCATAGTCCAATTTCATATCATTTGAATAGATGTCGAAGGTGGGTCAATGAAGTTGAAAATCTTGAATCATTTTATAGCATGTTCACAAGCTTGTCATTTTTCTTTATTTCTGATTTTTTTTTTCTATAACGTAGAACAACAGATTTTGGTTCCTATAAGCCTGATATCTGTCCTTGAATTTGCTTGCACTCGGTACTCCCCTCATCAGCTTGTCATCTCTCGTGTTTCCCTAGTGTTGCACTCCATTATCAGTTTAGCTGTTATATTTTTGTTCATTTATTCTGTTTGCAAAAAACAGTTAATTTGCTGTAGAATTGATAAAATTTTGTTTAACAAACTTCTTATTTTTCCACATTGTCAATCTGGATAAAGGATACATGATCTGGATAAAGGATACATGAGACTGGATAATTCCTTATATAAGTCAACTCCCAACAAACTGGATCAAAGTGCTATTTAATGACGTCACCTAAGGAAGGAAAATTTCAAATGAAATAGACTCATTAGAGCGAGATCCTACAGCAAGGACACCAATGTGAGAAAAACACATCCTGAGACCCACGAAGACAAAAAAACATACCCATTCCATATTTTTGGCTAAGCAGAATTAAATGTATAGTTCTTTGTGTTAGTTTATAAATATATGCTGTGATACATTGATCATGTATTCACT
>JAANYP010000976.1:178884-200435 GCA_020465985.1 Centrapalus pauciflorus
TTTGATGGTTTTGGTTGAAAAGTGTTTGGTTCATTGATGTAATCTCGATTCATACGATTAATATGCGTAAAATCAGAATTGTAGTTGATATTCTAGCAATATTGTGATCATGATTATTGATTATTAATGCTGATTTTTATAAACTCAATCAAATTTAAGTGGTTTATTAATTGGTTGCTGTTTCTAGCATTATTGTGATTATGAGATGGTGATTAATTAATAAATTGTGAAATCATCGTATGCAAATTAATTCTTAGCAGTATTGTGATTATAGGATTAATTTAATCTTTGATTTCCTTAGAATTGATTGATGTTTATGCGGCTAAATTGAATATTTAGAGTTATTTCCGAGCGCTTGACGTGTAGACAGTTTTAATCTCTAAAAGCTAGATTTAGTTGACTTAATTGATCGTAAAAGACATTTATTGTTGATTTTCTCAAATTAATAGAAGATGTCCATGAATCGGTTTTACATCCAAGTTTCAAACTCTTAAGCTTAAAAGATTTTAAACAGTTGGATTTAATTCTAACTTAACTTTCTTTGACCAAAAACATCTTAAGTGTTTTTACACGATTTTACTTCGTTAATCCTAAAAGACGTAATCAAGTGAGTGTTGCTTTTTAATATACATCTGATATAAATCTGTGCTAGTTTTTGTTCTTATAAATTGTCATAATTTGTTAGATAGCATAGTTTTAGAAATTAAGGTTCTAAATCATCATCAACCCTTATCAATGGTTAGATATTAGTGATAATCTTAGTATCGGTATCTCGATCCTTTTTGCCGTTCCCTGAGTTCGATAATTCCCGAGGTTAGCTTCTAGCTATACTATCTACGACTGGTACACTGCCAGTGGTATTTGGTATAACTTAGGCTTTCTTCTTTCTCTTGATTTTAATAGCCAAATACGCGAAAGATCAAATGGCGCCGTTGCCGGGGAACGGCTAGAGATATTGTGAAAAGATTTAGCTGGTAGATTAGCCGATCCTTCTTTTGGGATTTATCCCTTAGAAGTTCTTTTCTTGTTTTTCTCATCTTTTATCTATTCTATCCACCCTCTCAGTGTTTGTGTATGGTTTATGACTCGGAATTCCAATCCGCATGTTGTAAGTCCATATAACGAACCTGAAAGAACCTTTCATAACCGTCTTCGCCATCCTTCTCATCCTTTCATTGAGATTTTGTCTAGCTCGTCTGAATCTACTGACCAACCTGCCCCTCCGCTGGCTGACAGGAGTCATATTGATTTAGTTGTCGAGTTACCTCCAATTTCTCCTTCTTCGCCCTCTTCGCCTTCATCTGATTCATCTTCTTCTTTATCTCCCTCCGATAATTCTTCTGAGCCAAACATGGGCGACCGTCGCACCATGCTTGAGCTGAACCGACCGGTCACCGACGACTCGGAAGGTGCCATTGTCATCCCAGGTTTTGATGCAGTGAATTTTGAGCTAAAGTCCAGTCTTATCACTTTAGTTCAAAATAATGCTCAGTATTGTGGGATAGCATCTGAGGATCCTTACGCACACCTGAAGAAATTCAGGAAAGCGTGCGGTTCGTATAAGGTGAATCAAGTCCCGAAGGAGATAATTCGATTGATGCTATTCCCGTACTCGCTTACTGGACGTGCTCTCACGTGGTACGATGCCCTTCCGTCCAATTCAATTCACACCTGGGATGAGATGGAGACACAGTTCTTATCAAAATTCTGTCCGCCCTCACGTACCACTCAGCTAACGAGTGAAATCTTAGGTTTCAAGCAAAAACCTGAGGAGTCATTACGTGATGCGTGGGATCGGTACAAGGAATCTATCATGAAGTGTCCAAACCATAATCTGACACTCAATCACCTAGTCAAAGTCTTTTATGAAGGTGTGCACCCGATGTATCATTCTTTGATCGATTCCGCTTGTAGTGGATCGGTTTACAGAAAGACACCTGAGGAGGCTGTTGAAATCTTGGATGACTTGGTGTTGAGTCAGCATCAGACACCTAGTGAGTATTTCGGATGGGGAGCCTCAGATTCCAAGCAAGCCGCTGCAATAGCTGCACTCACAGCAAAAATTGAGCAGCTCATGCAGAATAGCCAACCACAAGCCATGCCAGCTCCCGTGCAAGCTGTGTATCCGTCGTGTGATGCTTGTGGTGGCCCACATTCGAGCTATGAGTGTCAGGCGGCTTACTCTTACCCCAATCAGGAGGAGGTTTACTATTCATCTGGCGATTCTGGAGGTGGCATGTATAAGTATGCTCACCCGAACCCGAACTATCCAAATTATTCCCAGAATCAGCCACCTCCTGGTTTCATGAATCCGAGACCACATATGCTTCAGAGACCCCAGTTTGCCTCTCCTCAGGGATATAACCAGGGGCAATCTTCTTCTTCCTCCCACGGTCATTTTCAGCAGCATACTCGTCCACAACAATTCTATGGCCAGTCTGGTAGCCCTTATCAGAATCCTCCACGTCCTCAGGCTGCACAACAGCCACAAGAGAGGTCAAATTTAGAGGATATGATGATGAAGTTCATGGCTAACCAAGAGACGATCACAAGGAACCAGCAGGCTGCTATCAAGAATTTAGAAGTCCAAATTGGACAGATAGCTAAAGCACAGAATGAGCGACAGCCTGGTGGTCTTCCGAGTGACACCGTGCCAAATCCAAAGGCTGAAGCAAAAATGATCATCACGCGTAGTGGTAAGGAGACTGTCGGGCCATCACTTCCTCCCAATTCTGTTTCTCCCCCTATTGATTCTGTTGATCTTGAGGATGATCCGGAGACTATTACGGACCAGGTGCACATTCCTAGTACACCAAGTACCGCACACGTCCCACCTCCGGCGATGCCTAAAGTCAGTCCTTACAAGCCTCCTATTCCGTATCCGAGCAGATTGCAAAAGGAAGTCAAGGATAAGCAATACGGCAAATTCCTTGGATTGTTCAAACAGTTACATATCAATATTCCTTTCATAGATGCGATTGCTCAGATGCCGAACTACGCAAAATTCTTAAAGGATCTGCTCTCAAAGCGTAAGAAGCTTGATGACTTGGACACAGTCGAGATGAACGCCGAGTGTTCAGCTGTGCTCCAAAACAAGCTTCCAATCAAGCAAGATGATCCTGGCAGTTTCACCATACCATGCCATATTGGTAATCTGCATGTTGCGAATGCCCTCGCTGATTTAGGAGCTAGCATCAATCTTATGCCCACATCTTTATATGCTAGACTCGGTCTCGGAGACCCAAAGCCCACTCGCATGAGTATTCAGTTGGCAGACCGATCAGTGAAATTTCCTCGGGGAATCGCGGAGAACATGCTGGTGAAAGTTGATAAGTTTGTGTTTCTCGTAGACTTTGTCATCATGGATATGCACGAAGACAGCTCTGTTCCTCTCATTCTAGGGCGTCCATTTTTAGCGACATCTCGTGCGATGATCGACGTTTTGGACAGGAAGTTGACCCTTAGAGTGGGAGATGAGCATGTCAGTTTTGATGTTGACAAAGCTATGCAGAGAGCTGATGATGCTGTGGAGTCGATTTGTTTCGTTCAATCCTATAGCTCTTCTGATCGAGAAATGCATGCTGAGTTTGATGATGAGACGCTTGTTAAGTCTCTATTGATTGGGTATGAGAGATCCACTTCTTTTGAAGATGGCGAGTCTATCGATGATGATATATCTCTATGCCCATTATCTCTTGATTCCGATATGTCTATATGTCTCTCTGATTCCAGTGATAGCTTTCCTTTGTGCGCGATCGAGACATCTCCTACTCATGAGGAGATTGTTACGTTAGATCCAAAGGAAAATATCAAAGCTAAATCCTCGATTGAAGACCCTCCGACTCTAGAACTGAAAGAGTTACCAGCGCATTTAGAGTACGCGTATCTGGAGGGGTCATCTCAGCTTCCGGTCATTATAGCCAAAGACCTGTCACCGGACGAAAAAGCGAGATTGATCCAGGTTTTGAAATCCCACAAGCAGGCCATCGCATGGAAAATCTCTGATATCAAGGGTATCAGTCCTGCTTATTGTACTCATAAGATTCTGATGGAGGAGGATTTCAAACCTGTGATTCAACCCCAAAGGAGGGTCAATCCAAAAATCCACGAGGTCATCAAGAAGGAAGTGTTGAAGCTTCTTGATGCTGGTATGATATATCCAATCTCTGACTCACCGTGGGTTAGTCCGATTCACTTGGTCCCAAAGAAAGGGGGGATGACCGTCGTTCTTAATGATAAGAATGAATTGATTCCATCGAGGACGGTCACGGGATGGCGAGTTTGCATCGATTATCGCAAACTCAATGATGCCACCCGTAAGGATCATTTTCCATTGCCCTTCATTGACCAGATGCTCGAAAGATTATCAGGGAATGAATTTTATTGTTTCCTTGATGGTTTTTCGGGTTACTTTCAGATCCCTATCAACCCCGAGGACCAGGACAAGACCACTTTCACATGTCCCTACGGAACGTTCGCATACCGGCGTATGCCATTCGGTTTATGCAATGCACCTGCGACGTTCCAGAGATGTATGGTAGCTATCTTTAATGATATGCTAGAAAAGAGTGTGGAGGTGTTTATGGATGATTTTTCTGTGTTCGGTAGTTCTTTTTCTGCGTGCCTTGCAAATCTAGACAGTATGCTTGCCCGGTGTGAGGAGGCCAATTTGGTCCTCAATTGGGAAAAGTGTCATTTTATGGTGCGAGAAGGAATTGTTCTCGGGCACAAAATCTCGGCTAAGGGTATTGAGGTCGATAGAGCTAAGATCGAGACTATTTCTAAGCTGCCTCACCCTACTTCTGTTAAAGCGGTTAGAAGTTTCCTTGGGCATGCCGGTTTTTATCGGCGGTTTATTAAAGATTTCTCATTAATTGCCCGTCCCATGACAAGACTATTGGAAAAGGATGCCACATTCGATTTTGATGATTCATGTGTGCATGCTTTTGATACTCTGAAAGAAAAGCTTGTTTCTGCCCCCATTATGGTGGCTCCAGATTGGGAGTTACCATTTGAGCTGATGTGTGATGCCAGCGATTATGCTGTGGGGGCAGTATTAGGACAAAGAAAGGAAAACCGTTTTCATGTTATATATTATGCTAGCAAGACTCTCACTGATGCTCAGCGAAATTATACTACTACTGAGAAAGAGCTGCTAGCAATAGTATATGCATTTGAGAAGTTTAGGTCTTATCTGATTCTCTCAAAGACAGTGGTTTTTACCGATCACTCTGCTTTGAGATATCTCTTTCAGAAGCAAGATGCCAAGCCCCGTCTGATTCGATGGATTCTGCTCCTTCAGGAGTTTGACATCGAAATCAAAGACAAACGTGGGGCCGAGAACTTAGCTGCCGACCACCTAAGCCGTTTGGAGAATCCTTCACTTCTTCCTCTTGATGATTCTGCAATTAAGGCGTCTTTCCCAGATGAGTCCCTTTGCTCGGCACATACGATTGACGAATGCCCTTGGTTTGCGGACTACGCAAACTATCTGGTGGGTAATGTGCTCGTCAAAGGACTAACTCATCAGCAACGAAAGAAATTCTTCAAAGATGTGAAGAATTGTTTTTGGGATGACCCTTATCTCTTCCGAGTTTGTGCCGATCAGATTATTCGGCGTTGTGTTCATGGTGATGAGGCTATGCAGATATTATACGCATCCCACATCGGTCCCACTGGGGGACACCATGGTGCAAATACCACAGCTCGGAAGGTATTTGATGCAGGATTCTACTGGCCTACGATCTTTCAGGATGCTAGGGAGTTTGTGAAAGCATGTGATGCTTGTCAGAGAAGTGGAAACATATCAAATCGCCAAGAGATGCCCCTCACTACCATTCAGATCTGTGAGATATTCGAAGTGTGGGGTATTGATTTCATGGGGCCATTCCCGTCCTCTCGTGGATGTAAGTACATCCTTGTAGCTGTCGACAACGTGTCGAAATGGGTTGAGGCACAGGCGCTCCCCACTAATGACGCACGTGTAGTCGTTTCCTTTCTGCGAAAGCTATTTGCCAGGTTCGGTGCTCCTAAAGCTATCATTAGTGATAGAGGAACGCATTTTTGCAATTCACAGTTCTCTAAGGCCTTGGAGAAATATGGAGTTACTCACCGATTAGCGACTCCATATCATCCGCAAACAAATGGCCAAGCTGAAGTGACCAACCGTGGTCTCAAGCGAATCTTAGAGAGAACAATAGGTGAGCATAGGAGTAGATGGGCTGACAAGCTCGACGACGCGCTTTGGGCATTTAGGACTGCTCACAAAACGCCTACCGGGCTTACACCTTATAGGCTAGTTTATGGCAAAGCGTGTCATCTTCCTGTCGAGCTAGAGCATAGGGCATATTGGGCTTTACGTTGGTCTAATTTTGATTTGTCAAGCGCAGGTAATGAAAGGAAGTTGCAGCTAAATGAATTGGATGAGCTACGGGAGGACGCCTACACGAATGAGTCGATCTATAAGGCGAGGATGAAGAGACGACATGATGAGCAGATATCTACCAAGGAATTCAGCATTGGCGACAAGGTGTTATTGTATAATTCACGTTTGAAGCTGTTTCCTGGTAAGCTTAAGTCTCGATGGTCGGGACCATTTACTGTTTCCCAAGTGTTCCCTTATGGGACGGTCGAATTAGAACATTCATCGGGAAACTTTAAAGTAAATGGGCACCGACTAAAGCTCTATACTGATTCATCCATCGAGCAGGTTTGTGAGGCTACATTTAGCCTGGCCCCCGTCTCTGTTTGATTATCTTGGGGCCGAGTCTAGCTGGAGACTCGAGTTTGCATTCTAGCGCTTGCGGGAGGCACCCCATCAATAATAATCACTTTATTTTATTGATTATTGTTAGCTATGTCTTTCGTTTATGCATGTTCATAAGTCGAAGTCTTTCTTAGACTAGTTCATTTGAATTCTTATTACATGTCTTTGACTGTTTTAGTTTATATTGGTGTTCGACTGTTTTCACATTAAATAAGTCCCCTTTGCGTTGAGTTTGTGTCTTAGGATTGCATGCTCGATGTTATTGGTGTTTTCTTCAAAGGTTATAAGCTTAATTTCCTTCCTGCAATTGTCTTTTGACTTTTTGAGTCTTGTTTCGAATAATTAAATTCTCAATTACTTGCGTTTCGTAGCTTAATTTCTTTTACTGTTTAGCTTTGATAAAACCTAATCATAGCATCTTTTACTCACTTGGTTCGTTGTTTCGTTATTTCAGGTTTTCGGGTGCTTAATTCAATAAAAGTGTGAAGGCAGTTTGACTTTTTAAAAGTCAACTCTGAATTTTTCTTTTCAAAGTCTTTTGCATTTAGTTAGTTCATTGTTTAGATTCAAATGCATTTCTTAAATTCTCTTGCTTTTGTTCATTTGGTTTATTCTAGCTATTTGGCAAATGCGGTGAGCTTTAATTTTATAATAATTGATTCGCAATCGTTGTATGTATTTACCTTAATTTTAGTCTTAAGTTTCGTTTAAGTTGTGCTGAAATTAAAGTCGCAATAAAAGCTTAAAGTTTTGATCAATATTAGAAGGTTGTTTCCAGTCTAGTGTGGGGTAATAACTGAGTTGGTTAGGTCATTTTGGTTGAATTTGGAGATTTACATCTCTGGACTCTGCTTAAATCCAACTGATTGCATAATTCTGGAAAAGAGCTCATCGCGGCCGCGTCGGGATGATCTCGGCCGCGCTCAAATGAGCGGGAATCAAATAAATATCTGCTTCCATCGCGGCCGCGCTTATTTGAACTCGACCGCGCTCGCTTTTCTATATATAGTAGCAGATCGCGGATCATTCTTTCTTTTCCCGCACTCACACACTTTTCTCGCGTTGTTCGTTCCGGCTGCATAGTTCGCGATTCTTGTTTCATTTCTTCCTCTTCCTATCGCTTTTCTCTTGGATAATCAGGTACATTTTATTATTCTTCTTATTTTTCTATCGTTTATAGTTTCTAGCTTGCATTTTCTGTCGATTTCACGGTTATTTAGAAGTTCTCGGAGTTTTAGTTGAATAAAATCGATATGTTCGATGTTCCTGTTCTGTTTTTCTCAAAATAGATTGCTATGCTCGATAGTTTATCCCTAGTTTAGTTTGTTTAATGATTCCTTATGTTTATTGCTTCGGTAGATCTATTCATCTGTTTCTTTCTTGTTTTCTTTGCTTATTTAGGATTTTAGGTTAATGAAATACTGTAGTTTCCTTAATTTTTAGTTAGATAGTTGCTTTTCTCGGTTACATTGTGGTAATAAATTGGTTTTTGTCTCTGGTTTCGATCGCGGGTGATCGCAGGCTAAGTCTCGGCCGAGTTCTCGGTCGCGGCCGAGTTTATCATCTCGGTCGAGCCCGCGACCGTGTAAAAAAAAAAAATAAATAAATAAAAAGCAAAAATTTTAGATTTATTTTAGATTTATATGTTAGAATTGTAAGTTAAACTTTAGTTTAGTTTTAATCTAATTTTAATTCTTAGTTTTGTTGGTTTCCATTTTTAGTTTTAAGTAGTTTAGTTTTTGTTAGTTAGTTTTTAGCGTTAATGTCGTATCTTTTAGTTTTTAATTTTTAAGTGGTAGATTCTTAGTTTTGATTTAATTTTTGCCCATTTTATTTTAGGATAGTTTAATTTTTAGTTTACTTTTTAGTTTTTATGTTAAGGCAATTTCCTTAATTAATTTAGTAGATTAATTCTTTTTATAAGTTTTTTATTTTGAAATTTAGCTTTATTTTAGTTTTATTTCTCTTTCTATTTTTGTTTAGGTTTTTACTTTAGTCTCTATTTCAGTTTATTCTTCTTCATTTAGTTTGTTTAGGATTTATTTAGGGTTTTATTTCCTTTTCTTCGGTTCATCTTTAGTTTCTGTTTCCTTTTTAGTTTATTTTTCTTTTCTTTTGGTTCGTTTTTAGTTTTCTTCTAGGGGTTCCTTATTTCATATATTTTTAGGCTTTTATGGGTTATAGTAGTTTATATTTGTCTGCTTTTTAGCGTGTTTCGTTTATTTTTGTCTATTCTTTTTCTTGCAGATAGCCATGGCTGAGGCTGCTGCTGCTCCCCCGCCCCCTCCCCCTCCTGGTGGTGGTGACGGAGGCCGTCGTCCTCCTGAGGGACCCCATCGATTTCTTATCTTTGGGGACCCAAAGGATAGGGCGAAGCTTTCGTGCCTTGAGGCCAAGGGATTGGTCCCCACGTATGGGGTGGCATGGGGCGCTATGGAGTCGTTAGGCATTGCCTCTCATCTTCGAGGGATCTTGGCGCACCCTCCGATCAGTACTTCCCGACCGCCTGCTTTGCTGCGACTGCTGGAGATTGACGAGCCAGTTTACCGGGAGCTCGTTTTGGAGTTTTTGTCGACATATTTTTTTGACGCCACGAGCTCTGATTATGAGGCTACCTCGATCAGCTTTCGCCTAGGTGGCGTCGAGCGTCGTATCTCTCTTCGAGAGTTCGGCGTTCTTTCAGGGCTATATACCACAGACGAGGTCAGCGACCCAGCGTTTCGTACTGCCGTGCGTGGTCCCGCAGAGGGTTTTTCTGAGGCCGGTTTTTGGACGACCGTCGCTTCGGGTGTGTACAATTCGCACAGCTCGAAGGCTACTGCCTTTCGTGACCCGTTGCTTCGGATCGTTTTTCGGATCATTGTTTCCAGCATCGCGTGCCGGAAGGAGCCGGGCACAGTTTCCCACCGAGATCTGATGATGCTCAGCCGACTTCTTGATCGAGAGTGTACTATACAGTTTGCCTATTGGCTAGCTGTGTTTTTTGTGGGAGCCGCAGGTCGCGTCAGATCGAGCCCGATGGCTGGAGGGGTTTATATTACGCGGTTGGCGCGTAGCTTGGGTGTTTTTGCTGATGCCGCTGTCGAGCAGGGGTTGACAGTTGTTCCGGAGGCGCAGAGGATGATTTTTGGGTCTGACTCGTTGGCGACGATGGGTATGCTGACGGCCGATCGCCGACGTCTCCTGGGTTGGGTTAATCCCAACGCCGTCGAGGAGCATGAGATGGAGCCGCAGGCTGATGAGGCAGGGATTGCCCAGGCAGGCTCGGTAGCTTCACCACCTTCCGTTACCACTTCCCCCTTACCTTCCCAGCCTCCCCTTTCTTCCCCTCCTGAGCCTTCCGTTTCCGCTATGCCCCCTGTTGTTTACCCGATGATGATTGATGTGTCGACTCCGTTGACTCAGCGCGGTGTCCTTTTTGGCCTCGCAGCTGAGATAGCGGATCGCCATCATTTCCTCATCGATTCCGAGTATGCCAGAGCCCATCACCTTCCTCCCCCACCTCCTCCCCGACTTTTCCTTATTCCGTCTTCTTCTTACGTTTATGATTATTCTTCCCCTCTTCTCACCCACCGCCCCCGCCCTCGCCCATTTTCTCCACCACCTTCCTCCATTCCCCCTTTCTCTGTGCCATCTTCTTCTTCTTTTCCCCCCACCCTCCCATTTGACACCCCTATTGTCCCTACCCCCGCCACTATCACCACTACCCATCCTTACCGTTCTCCACACCGTTCACCTACCGAGTCTGAGCCATTTCAGACAGATATATTTATTCAGTCTCCTGCCTCTCAGCCTGGTGCTTCCAGCTCTCATACCCGTCGACGGAGTCCATCCCCAGAGCCTCAGCGTCCTCCGGTCCGCCCTCGTCTTCGCGTGCGATTCGTTCGCAGTCGGGATCCTCCTCCTCCAGAGTAGTGGCAGTTTTACAGCATGAATATTTGTACTTTTCTAGTTTATTTTTGTTGGCATGTATTTATTTACTTTATCGCATGTTTAGTTGTAGTTGTGATGTATATATTCCGTATTGATTCTCTTATTTCTGTTATGGCTGCTAATGTTTCTTGTGGTTGTTGTGGTTGTGATCAGTCGAGGCTGGACCATGGCAGTGATGTTTGCTGGCATTCAGTTCAGTTTCATCAGTCTAGATCCGCCTGGCAGTTTTCAGCATTTCAGGGAGTTTTTCTGTTCTTATTTATCGCTCATTTCCATACTTGTGCTTATTGATTGACATTGAAGACACTGTCTATTTTAAGTGTGGGGTGGGGTGATAAAATTGGCATTTTTGAGTTGCTTGTCCAAAGTTAGCCTGCTTTAATGCATTTTATGCATTTGAATCTTATACTTAGCAAATTTTCATATTTATCTCTCATTTTGATGTGCGTTAGACTCTTTAGTAATATTGTTCTGTTTGGACTGTATGCGAGACTATAGTTGTGAGTTTGATGTTGTTTGAACAATGAGAGACGTTTGATGACATGTTGTGACTTTTTGAACCGAAATAGCATGGATATAACGCATAGTACCCTTTACATTTCTTGCGTGAGATTTTGAGCCATATAGCATCATCATTATGCTCATTTTCGTTTGATGTGTGTTTATGCCTGTGTTGATAAATAAAAGTAGAACTTGAGTTTAAATTCATGTCAAAATCACGATTTTTGAAAATTTAGCACACAAATAAAGGCAACTTTAGGATATCCCATTTTTAGCTTTCTTTTGTTCATCTTCACCCTTTTATTTCCCATAGTTCCCTTTTCGAGCCTTTTACCTTTCATTTTCGGTGACACCCCCATTATTAAGCCTTTATTAGCCTTTTTGCTTGATTTTACCCTTATTTGGGATCTTGGTTAAGAAGCAGCAGTATTTTTATCTGGATTTGTTTGGTTTACGTTATTGAGCGTTTATGCATATTCTTGAGTATTTTGAGAGTATGTTAGCTTTATGGTGCTCCCCGTTGCTTTTTCATACGGTCTTTGCTAATCTAAATCGTTGAGCACCGATTTTAGTTATGTATTGACAGTGGTTTTTGAGCTTCGGTCATGACAGCTTATATGGTCTTAGAATCCAAGGATATTATTCTGAGAAAAGCAGAAAGAAAGAAAGAAAAAAAAAAAAAAAAAAAAAAAAAAAAAAAAAAAAAAAAAAGAGAGAGAAGTAATAAATTCCTGGGATTAATGATGATTATAATCCAGTTGAGGGATGTTTCGGTGCTGTGTACAGATAGCTTTTAGTTTATGTTTTTGAGATTCTTATTTAGTACAGTTTTAATTCTAGTTATATTTAGCTGCTGTTTCTTTAATCAGATCTTTTCCATTCTTGTTTACACCGGTTTTTCCCATATTATCCATTCCCTTAGCCTAAGCCCCCTTTACATCCCATAAGTCCTTTTTGTGCTAAGCTTTCATTACATGTGATGAAGATGTGATTTACTTTCAAGCCTATGCTATTATTGTTGACATTTTTGGCACCGAGTGGATGTTTGTGCATATACACACATTAGCCTATACACGTATGAGTGTTGAGTGATATCCTTGTGAGGTGTTAGTTCATGCTGCTAGGTTCGAAAGTATCCGACATGTTAATTCATAGTTTTTGCGTCTCTTGGTTTAGATAGCTCATTCTTGTGATTTTTAGTTTTTATTACTTTCTTTTACGGATCTTTATTGCTATGGAGTCTAGATGCGCGATATATCTGAGAGGTATGTGAAATGATGCTTAGTTTAGGATATTTTTTGAGCAGGTTTGCTTGAGGACAAGCAACGCTCAAGTATGGGGTTATTTGTTATGACATATTTTGTACATATTTTTAGTCATATTTTGCCTCGGATTTGGGTATTTTTGCCTTGAATTGTTTAAATACAACTCTGATTTGTCCATGTTTTGTGTTTCGCAGTTCGAAGGTTGCCTAAAGTGGAAAAGAATGGATATTGGATCCTATTTGTCATATTTTCGGGCTAAGCCGACCTCCCTTGGAATTCTGTTGACTTTGACCAAGTTGACCTGATCGCGGCCGCGACCGATACAGCGCGACCGCGCCTACCTGCGATCAACTGAACTCGCCCATGCTTGTTATCTCGCCCGCGATCTATTAAGTGCGGCCGCGATCACAGAAAAATATAAAAGTCAGCAGCCGTTTCGTTATTTTTTATGCATATTTTAGACGAACTTTTTCACACATTTTGAGGTGCGATTAGTAGGTGTTTCGTATTTTTATGTTTTTCAGCTTAGTTTAGGATAGATTAGGAAAGCATTCGGCTAGTAGAGTGGTTCAAGCATTCGGTTGCGGGATTTTCTCGTTGTTCATCCGGATTTTGGTACATTCTTTCCAATTTTTACTTCTGAAATTATTATGTTTAGTATAGATCTCGTTATTTCTGTAGTTTTTATCATGATTAGTGAGTAGTTCATCCAAGCACTTGCTTGGTTACGTTTTTACATGGATTAATGAAGTATTTGATGGTTTTGGTTGAAAAGTGTTTGGTTCATTGATGTATTCTCGATTCATACGATTAATATGCGTAAAATCAGAATTGTAGTTGATATTCTAGCAATATTGTGATCATGATTATTGATTATTAATGCTGATTTTTATTAACTCAATCAAATTTAAGTGGTTTATTAATTGGTTGCTGTTTCTAGCATTATTGTGATTATGAGATGGTGATTAATTAATAAATTGTGAAATCATCGTATGCAAATTAATTCTTAGCAGTATTGTGATTATAGGATTAATTTAATCTTTGATTTCCTTAGAATTGATTGATGTTTATGCGGCTAAATTGAATATTTAGAGTTATTTCCGAGCGCTTGACGTGTAGACAGTTTTAATCTCTAAAAGCTAGATTTAGTTGACTTAATTGATCGTAAAAGACATTTATTGTTGATTTTCTCAAATTAATAGAAGATGTCCATGAATCGGTTTTACATCCAAGTTTCAAACTCTTAAGCTTAAAAGATTTTAAACAGTTGGATTTAATTCTATCTTAACCTTCTTTGACCAAAAATATCTTAAGTGTTTTTACACGATTTTACTTCGCTAATCCTAAAAGACGTAATCAAGTGAGTGTTGCTTTTTAATATACATCTGATATAAATCTGTGCTAGTTTTTGTTCTTATAAATTGTCATAATTTGTTAGATAGCATAGTTTTAGAAATTAAGGTTCTAAATCATCATCAACCCTTATCAATGGTTAGATATTAGTGATAATCTTAGTATTGGTATCTCGTTCCTTTTGCCGTTCCCTGAGTTCGATAATTCCCGAGGTTAGCTTCTAGCTATACTATCTACGACTGGTACACTGCCAGTGGTATTTGGTATAACTTAGGCTTTCTTCTTTCTCTTGATTTTAATAGCCAAATACGCGAAAGATCAGCCATCGTGTTTTTCATGAAATGCACACAATCGGACGGTATGCATAGTTTCCATTGTTTTCAGGTACATAGTGGTTTTCTATTGAACCCATCCCTATATATATATATATATATGTGTGTGTGTGTGTGTGTGTGTATGTGTGTGTGTATGTGTGTGTGTGTGTGTATGTGTGTGTGTGTATGTGTGTGTGTGTGTGTGTAACACAGGTTCTAACCTACACTTGGTAAGAGAGCCACCAGGGGGGCTCATACCTGGGCCAAGACCGAGAAGATAGAAAAGACCGAGGCCGAAAAGTGAGTTCCGCCAAAGGCCGACGCAATAAAAGAACGACCGACGCCGGTAGACCGAAAGTGTTCGGCGTAGACGGAGAAGACCGTTGCTAGCAAGTAAAGACCGAGAGACCGAAGACCGAGAAGACCGAAAAGGCTGCCAAAGACTGGCGGCTTGAAAATTAGACTGAAGACCGAAAGAGGAGAACGAGGAAACTCGAAAGATTAGTAAGGAAATGACTAAAAAACAAGCACATCAACCATTCGTGAGCAAGGTAGTATCACACTCCATTGTGCTAAATTGAGCGAAACCAATTATACTTCATGGTCAATCTTGGTTGAAAATGTGTTGAGAGCATAAGGCCTTTGGAAGATGGTAACCCGGAGAAGACGAGGACGAGAAACGGAACTATACACCAAAAGCTATAATTTAACCCACTCTCCCGGATGATATTATTTTGCAGGTAGCCAAAAACAAGGATGCACAAGATGTTTGGGAATCTATTCAGATTTGGTATTTAGGTACCGAACGGGTACAAAAGGCACGGTTGCAAACGCTACCAGGTGAGTTGGAGAAGCTAAAGATGAAAGAGACCCAGACAATCGACGAATTTTCGGGTAAGATAAATGGTATAATTAAGTAGTTTAAAAGTCTTGGTTCAAGTATTGATGAAAAAACGATTTTAGAAAGTTTCTTAAATCCGTTCCAAAGAAGTATTTGCTACTATTGAACAATGTTCCGACCTTGAAAGTATGCCATTGGAGGAAGCGATAGGAAGGTTTAAAACGTATGAAGATAGGCTCAAAATCCATGATGAAAAGGAAGAAGAGCTATGTCAACTCATGTGGGCAAGTGACCAAAAGCATGGCGAAAGTAGTTGACGCGGAAGAGGACGTGGAAGGAGTTTTGAAAAAGGTGGAAGAGGCCGAGGAAGAGGAAGAGCTCGAGGTGAAAAAAGTTGATTCCGGTGCTTTGATTGTGGAGATTTTGGGCACTTTAGCTATGAGTGCACAAATTGGAAGGACAAAGACAACGAGAAAGAAGCAAATTTGATCCAAGACGAAGAACCGGCATTGCTTTGATGAAGATTCAAGTCAAGATTAAGGGGGTGAATGTTGGGTTTAATCTTGACTTGTTAGTATTTATTTTATTTAGTAGTATTATTTTAGTATTTAAATTTTATAATAATTAGTGGATGCTAAAAAGAATGGGTCATTGTTGACCAAGTAGTGTGGAGAACAAGGTTAGGATAAAGGAGGATGCATGCCTATCTTTCTTTGTGAATGTAAAAGGCTATTTATAGCCTTCATTACTTTATGAGAAGCCGGAAGTTTTTCTTTCACTTCAACACAACTTTTACGGTTTCTCTTCCATTCAAACACAGAAATATATATATATATATATATATATATATATATATATATATATATATATATATATATATATATATATATATATAAAATACAGGTTCTGAAACCTACAAGTTTTAGCTCCGACATCTTATATACCTGCAACAATCCATTTAAATTTGGAAAAGAAAAGTTCATGTATTATATCGATACATTTGGAAAAGAAGGTTGGTATTGTGCGACCTTTAACCCTTAAGAAATCGTATGTTCTATTTAAATTTTTTTGAAAAGGCATTATTTTTCTATTACCCGGGGCATAAAAATGTTGAGGACCGGCCTTGCTTCCATACGTGCGACAATCAACAACCATTCAAAAGTGCCAACATTTATGCATTCATACATGAATTACTATCATTCAATACTACTAGAAAGACCGCAAATTGCAACGACCATTTTTCGTTGCTAAATGCCTTAAAAGCGTTGCTAATCCGTGTTTGCAACGAAATTAGCAACGAAATTAAGTCGAAGCTGAAACGCCCAATGCTAAATAAATTTAGCAAAGAAATTTTGTAATTCGTTGCTAAAATAACAACGGAATTTGTATTTGGTCGTAAAATTTGAAAGAAGTTGATTTCGTTGCTACATTTAACAACGACACATTATTCATAGCTAATTTAGCAACGATATTTATTCATTGCTAATTTCTATGTTTAGCAACGACTTCTATTCCTTGCTATTAGAATATTAGCAATGAGATTTTAGCAACAAAAATGGTTGCTAATATTAGCAACGATACAATATCATTGGTAATGTTAATAAAAAATTTGGCAACACCTTTTTTTTTGTTTTTAAACCATTTATTTTGAAAAAACCCTGCATTTGTAACATAATTCTTTCATGCAAACCTGTTTATAATGATAATTTTTATTCACACAATCCTAGTTACAATCATAATTTCATACACATACCAAAAGCATATTGTAAGTTTGGCACTACCAACCACAATTCATACATAAATTAACCTATACATGGCCATCTATCAAATAGACCATGCAATATGTAGCTAGTGTTTGTCAGTTCCAAAAACACTATTAAGCTACCAAAAAAGTTAGTAGTATATCCAATCATGGAATTTGTAGCTAGTGTTTATAAGCTACCAAAAAGTTAGTACCATATACCGCCATTCGTATCCTCAAGGGTTGTCCTCGCCAAGACCAAACGTATTCACTAGTAGTCGAGCTAGTTTGTTGAGAGTTCATCATCTGTTTCACTTGTTCTTGCATTTGTCGCATCATCTCAACCTTGAAAGCTTCCAACCGGCTCTCTACTCTAGCATTGACTTCTGATTCAATCCTAGCTTCCATGTCGACAGGAGTTGAAGGGTATACACGAGCTCGTTTTGCTGAAGTTGGAGAATTCAACTCGGTGCATATTACTTCTGCTTCTTGTGTAAGCCCAAAACCATACACCTTATTTTGATTGGGTACACCATTTGCCTTTATCCATGCTTTTGGGTCAAATGGAACATTGGAAAGTTGACGGCATCCTCATTCTCGGCATCCTCGTTCTCATAAGGCTCTAATACATGATTTTGCTTAATTATCTCATTGTATGCATTGGCAACTTTTTCAGATTTTGTATCGCACCATTCACTGTTTCCCTTTTGTTTTTTATGCATCTTCTCAAAAAACTCAATTTCTAAGCTCTCTGCCAGCATTAGCCTCCTACACATGTAAGAAAACAACCCCAAAAATGTGTTATTTCACTTTGATTAAAATGAAAGGCCAAGAATGACATGTATAGAGAAACTTAGCTAAGTATAAAGTCCTACCAAAAGATTTAAAAATTAAGCCATCAATTGGGTTAAAAATAAGCCGAAAGCCATCAATTAATTAAGCCATTTATTTTGGTTTGGATAATTAAAATGATTATGATGAGAGATAGATGAGAGAAATTTTTAAAAACTCAACAACCTTAACATACAGACATATCTATAATAATAACACATAAATTTAGCTAAGTATAAATCCTACCAAAAGATTTAAATATTAAGCCATCAATTGGGTTAAAAAGAAACAGAAAGCCGAAAGCTAGGTATTTTACTTGTGGCCTTGACAATGTGAATTGTGCTTTTGGCTTCATTAATTTACTTCCTTGCTCAAATAGATTCAAGTTAGGTCTTTTACAATATTGTTTCATATCTTGCCGAGACTTAACATTATCTTTCGTCTTCCCTTTCACATCCATCACTCTATTGAATATATTTCCAAAGACATTTTTCTCAATGTGCATTACATCTATATTATGTCGTATTAGATTAGTACTCCAATAAGGTAGCTCCCAAAAGATTTTCTTCTTTGTCCAATTATGATTTGTGCCATAACCTGACCATTTTTGAGCTCCCACCATTTTTCCAAAATTGATTTGAAAAAACTGATTTAGTCGGTATAAAAAGATTTAGTCGGTATAAAAAGGTTTCTCCTGAGGTGGAGGATCATCATATTCCACCCTACCGACTATAAAATTATCTTTATCTTTATCTTTTCTGCACGGATGATTATCCCGCTGACTATGACAATAAAAAAAGCTTGGTTTCCCACCATTTGAAAGAAAAAGTGTCTTGGTGTTCTCCATACAATATGGACATGACATTTTCCCATGAGTGCTCCAACCAGATAGCATGCTATAGGCATGAAAATCAATGATAGTCCATAACAGAATAGCTCTCATTTGAAAATTTTATTATTTAAAGACATCATATGTGGTAACACCAACATCACAAAGCACCTTTAATTCTTCAATTAGTGGTCTCAAGTATATATTTATGTTCTTCCCCGGACTATGTGGACCAGGAATGATCAAAGTTAGAAATAAGACAACCTCTTTCATACACATCCAAGGTGGAAGATTGTATGTCGTTACAAATACCGGCCAACATGAATATGGTATACTTGAATGTCCAAAAGGATCACATATGTAGAGAGCCCCAACCGAACATTTTGTCCATTTGTTGCAAAGGAAGGATACATACGATCGATATGTTTCCATGCTTCTCCATCATATTGGTGATTAAGTATACCTTCTAGGCGACGATTTTGTTTATGCCAAGACATGTATTCTGCTGTCTTCTTTGACATGAAAAGTCTTTGAAGCCTAGGTGTAAGTGGCAAATAGCGTAACACCTTGAAAAGGACTTCATGATGTTTTCTGGTGCCTTTTTTTTTCCATGTTTAAACCGAGGATGACCACAAACTATGCACTCTCTCTTGTCTCCATATTCCCTCCAATATAACATACAGTGACATGCATGAATCTTCTCATATGAGAGTATCAACTTTTTCAACATTTTTTTTGATTGATAAAAGTCATTAGGCAACACTGCATCCTCAGGCAACATGCTCTTCACTAATGAAGTAACACGATTATAACAACTTTCACTCATGTTATACTCTGATTTGCAATTCATTAATTGAGACACTGCTGACAACCTTGCAATTCAGGGTTCGACACTTCCGTCGTGAAATTATGCCTTAGTTTAGGGCCAGCGACATCAATCACCATATCTCTATAATGGTTCTCAGTCGCCCGTTGCACATCATCATTTGTGGAATGATTTTCATGTGCCTCACGTACTAAAGATTCCCCATGTGCAAACCAAGTCTTATAGAAACTTCGAAAACCCCATCGGCGGTACCCTATCTTGAAACTTTAATAGATCGCACTTGACGCAAGGACATTTAATCATGGTACAAGTTACAAATCGTGGATGACTAGATGCGAAATCCAAAAACTTCTCAACACCAACTCTAAATTCTTCTGTAATTGAACAACCGTGATACTTAATTCGACGTTCCATTTAACTACGATCATCCGACATAATTCTGCATCAATTGAGAATCACAAGATGATATTTTACAATATACCACTTACTATTTTTATTACATAAGGCATTGTTATTCTTGTTGTGAAAGGTGATGGTTGGAGGAGCTCACGAAAAAAAGAATATGTATTGTATATCTATACACACATATACATAAATCATCATTCCATCAATAAGTTATCACCCACTATCTAACATATAAGCCATTATTACTCTACTTAGTGTAGGTGGAGCTTAAGAAGAAAAAGATTATATATTGTATACACACACATATATACCTAAATCATCATCCTATCAATAAGTTATCACCCACTTAAATAGATCAAAATTTGACATAATTTAACTTAAACCCATCAATGCATCACAAAACTTCTTGAAACATGAAAATGTAACATAAACCTATGAGTACATCAAATTTTGACAAATTGTAACATAAACTCACTGGTCCATCAAATTTGACAACTTGAAACTTGAAAGCTAATGTTAACTAATTACCCTATGCTTTACAATTACAAACCTAAGTGGTATCCATATTCAGTCAAACCCCCAAGACTCAAAAATCGCTTTTTTTAAAAGAAAGAAAATCTTTGATATGTAAACAAAATCCGAAACAAAATCTACACATCACCTCAAACTATATATACAAAAGAATGCACATTATATGAAAATACACAACTTTGATCATACAAATATACACATTGTATAAAAAACACACAGTTTCATTTTATATATAAAAAATGCAGATTATACAATTAAAAACCTAAGTAGTATCCAGCTTCGATTTGTATACAAAAATAACACAGCATACAAGCTTACAAATGAAGAAAAAATCAAATTCAGAAACATAAAAATCGATTTCAATATCGATTGGAGAGGGAGAAAGAGACAGTGAGATGGAAAAATAGATAGTGAGAGGGAGAGGGAGAAACAGAGAGAATAGCGGACGGCGAGATCCGACTAAGACGGCGGCGACGACGAGATCTCTAGGGGGGCAAAGGAGGCCACGTCGAGATCTGCAGGGGCAAAGGAGGCGACAGTCGCTTCCCTCTCACTCGTTGTGGCGCACAAATGGATGACCAAACCTAGGGTTTTTTTTACATTGTATATATATTTATTGGGTAATTCTTACAATAGTAATATTGGGTAATTCTTATAGTATTAATATTTTATCTGGCAGTTTCAATGGTGAATGCTAATTTACATTTTTGAAAATTTATTTGCAATTAAAAAAGTGTTTATTTATTGGGTAATTCTTACAATATTAATATTTTATATTATTAATAATATTAATTTTTATAATTAATAATATCAATTTTTACATTTTTAAACTTTTTTAATAAAAAAACAATATAAAAGTTGTTACTATTAATGATAAAAAAAACAATGTTGTTATAAACGTTAAAAAATAAAAAGTTGTTGCTAATTGAATTTTTTTTAAAAATATATATTAGCAACGACTAAATATCGTTGCTAATTTGAGCGGGAAATATCCCTCCAATATCCGGATATATAACAACGACTAAATATAGTTGCTAAAATAAAGTAGACATTTTTTCTCTAACTTTTACATAAATAGCAACGAACTTGGTCGTTGCTAAAGTTAATAAATAGTTGTTAAATGCTTATAAACTATTTAGCAACGACATATAGTCGTTGCTAATTATATTTGTCTAATTTAGCAACGACTTTTGCTAGAAATTTTGTTGCAAAAACCTAGCGGGAAATTGAAGATATTAGCAACGATACATGCATCGTTGCTAAAAAAATCGTTGCACTTTGCAGTTTTTCTAGTAGTGAATGACATTATAATCGAACATAAGATAGTCCAATCAATTCCTAATTTATTTGATCACATCAGTATTGCCTGATATATCTAATACACGGTTAATACAAAAGAAACACCAATACATGCC
>JAANYP010000977.1:0-30313 GCA_020465985.1 Centrapalus pauciflorus
TCAACTGAAAAGCTTCAGGATTTATATGACAAAGAAAAGGAGAAAGAAAAAGTATCCACAGCCTCCCAAAAAGTTCAAGGTCCACAAGAACCAGTCCAAACTGTTGCTAATGATCCTCCTTCTGAAGTCATTCAACAAGCAAAGTTTGATCAGGTTAAGAGAGTGTTGTTTGAACAACAGTTACAAAAGGCGATGGAAATTGAAAAGGTCCTGGATCAGTATGACTTCTCTAAACCTCCTATTACTTACTGGTATGCTAAGTCAATGGATGACATTGATTTAGTGTATCATTTTGTGATCAAAAGAGAGGCTGGTCCAGAGGAAGAATTTAAAAGCTAATCCATCTGGTAGAAAGACTCACTACAGATGAGCTGAGACAAATGCATCATATTGGAACTGCCAGTCATTCTAGGTCTCAATGTGTTTGGGTTCAACGAAATTTGAAAGATCTCAGAAGCATTTTTGACCCAAAGTCTACCAGAGCAGATATGGAAGTTGCCAAGGATATGAAGATTGTACAGATTGACTTATATGCCAAATCAATGACATATAGACTCAAGCTTGCAGACAGGTCCTATAGGTTCTACAATTTTGAATTTCTCAATCTGCCAAAGGCATGGCTACTCCAAATGAGCTCTATGAAGATTAATTGTGATAAAGAGGAGTTGAAGAGAGAATTCATAAAAGCTATAAGGCAGAAACTTTCACAGTTGTAAGTTATTGGATGCCTTAGTTTGTATATAATAGTTTTACTTTGTTTTATTTCCTTATTTGAATAGAAACTTAAAGTCTTGTGTAAAGAATTTAAGTTAGGGGGAGATTGTTGGGAAATATTCTAAGTATGTCAAGCTGTTAGTTAGATTTCTCAAACTGTTAGTAGTATTTCTGTGTAATTACGAAGTTCAAGCTGCTAGTTCAATAAGTTCGAGCTGCTAGTTCAAAAGTTCAAGCTGCCAGAGTTAAAAGTTCAAGCTGCTCAACAGATTAACAACAGAAAGTGCTGAAATTCAGGAAGTGATATATATTTCAAGATTTGAATATCTTCCAAGCATATCTACTACCAGAGCAATCAGAGTTCTTCAAGGAAACAAATCAGAAGGCTATATATATAGATAGACTAGGTCTTTCTATTGTAAGTCTGTACGTGAAAGCTTTGTAATTCTGTGCTTCATTGTAATTGTTGTCTGATAAAGTTTCTCAAGCCTCTAAGGTTGTAAGACCCTAAGAACAGTCTGTGTTCTTCGTCTAATCAAACAAATTAGAGGTGATTGTAATCAGTGATTTTGGCAACACAAAGGATTTGATTTTAGTTATATTTATCTGTTATTTATTTTGAAAGTTTTTCTTAAAACAGTTAAGTGTTATTCTGCAAACTTCTTAATTGGACTTTGATTCAATACAAGGTTATTGGTTTACACTCTGATTTATTAAAAACCAGTTAATCTTAGGTGATAATTTTGATCTTGACAAGACCGGCTCTGATTGATGAAGAGACTGATGAATCTGAGTATGAAGAAGAAGAATAAGTTCCACTCGTTCCTAGGCATAGGGCGAGGAGGCATAGATTTATGCAGATAGCTCCATGCACTTCAGCTCCTGAACCTGTGTTACTGGCTGCTCCATCAACTTCAACAACAATCCCAACTACATCCGCCTCCATTCCATCAACTTCTACTACTTTCACAAATAATCAGCGGTTCACAGAGTTAAAAGGAAAAGTGGACTTCCAAACAGTCCAGATTTATCAACTTTCAACAGCTGTGAAAGAGCTACAGGAGCATAATGCCAGACTTGATCAAGAGAATGCCGAGTTAAGAACAACAGTGGCTGATCAACAGTCTGTGATGAAGACGATGAAGACTCTCCTTGAGCAATTATTGAAAAACCTGCAAGCTCAGGGGGAGAGTAGCTGCAAGGAAGATCAGGTGAGGAGAGAAGATAACGATGACAATGATCCAGATGCTCAAAGAGAAAGTGAGCTAGCAGATCTTTCTCAGAAGACTGCTCAGCAAGCATAAATTCAGGGGGAGCTTAGTTAGTCAAGTGTGGGAGAAGGGGGTGAAGGTGAGGCTTCAAAAAGTGTTGAACATGAAATGATTGAAGCCCTGATGGATCTTGATGATGAGGATGAATTTGGTTTTGATCAAGAAGACTTGGAAGAAGGGGAATTTATTCTTGAAGACGTGGTGGATTGGAAGTGTGATGATGAGGTTGTGGAGGATGAGGATGGCAATGTAGATGAAGTAGTTATCCCAAAGCAGCCTATCACCAAACAGTATATACATAATGATCAGAATGTGATAGATCTGAATGAGCTTAACCTAGCATATATGGAAGAATCAGAACCTGAAGTAGCTGAAAAGGAACAAACAAGAGAAGAAATGATAAAGCTATGGTTCAGGAAGGAGGAGAAGAAGACAGATCTGGCAGTGAACAAGAGAATGAGATTTCCAAGTCCAGGAAATCTCTCAGAAGGGATCTTAAGCTGGTTCTTTGATAGAGAACTGCAACTATTCGTGCTCAAGAGAAAAGATGGGCTTCAGTACTTAATGAGAACTTTGAAGGTTTTCAATACATTGCCCAAATGTGAAGTAAAGGAACTGGCCTGGAAAGAGCTTATCAACTTAGGAGACGACCCCTACGCTGAAGTTATAGCTAAAATCATCAGAAAGGAGGGGAGGTCTGGAAAGTTTGAAAGAATAAAGTCGAGGTCAGGCAAAAGATTTGAAGATCAGTCGAGAATAGATCCCCACACTGGAAAGCCTTGGGCTAGGATGGTTAACAAGCCAGTCCGATGTCTCAAGAAAGTGCCGATGAAGTCAATGCCACAGGATGTACTTAGCAACATGAAGTGGTGGTACGTTGACAATCAGACGGCTGAAGCAGTGATGGAGGATCAAGATGAAAATACTATTTTGAAAGTATACGATCCACTGCATCTAATCAACTTATCCAAGGACAACCTGAGAAAGCTTCATGATCAGCCAATTTTCTTTCACGAAGGCTGGAGATCAGAAGGCAGGAATTTCCAGAAGGTGGTAAGGGTTTGCATAGAGCAGGGATTATATGCTGGTAGTAGTTTGTATAGTTCTAGTACTTAGACAAAATATATATAGTTAGAAGTTATCGTCAAGGGGGAGTCTGTTAGTGCATCCTGTGTGACGATAGCAGTCTAAGTATAGATGGCATTTTGTAATAGTCAATTTGTTCGTAATTGCATATTAGTACATGTTTGTTATATGTTTGATATATGTTTGATATTTATTGTATATATGTTTGAACTTGGTTGTAATTGATGTTTTACAATAAGTTCAAACATAAGTTCAAAGATAAGTTCAAACATAAGTTCAAGGGTAAGTTCAAACATAAGTTCTAGAACAAGTTCAAAGACAAGTTCTAGAATAAGTTCAAAGGCCATGGTTTGAACTTATGGTGGACAAGTTTGTGGGCTTGGGCCCTCTCGAACTTGTCCAAGGCAAGTTCGAATCTGAGCCTTATAATTAAGGTTTAATCCGTTTTAATTAACAACTTTTGCAGAGAATTAAGGCTTGGGGCGATTACGAACTTGAAGAGGTTTTTGTGTGTGTTCTTAAAGAGAATCACGTGTCGGGGCATTCCAATTTGCGTCTATCATCGTGTGTGTCTCCATGTTCCGTGTGCGTGATCATTCCATCAAACCTCTAATGAGGATTCCGCACTCGTTGGACGGCATCGCGTCAAGATAAGATCCGCATGTAGGTGACCTTACAATCTGAGAGTACCGTCAAAATAACAAGGTAAGTCTTCAATGTGCATGAACTTCTTATGCCCCTTCTTCTTCAGAAAAATAATTCGCTGCTGTCCCCCCATCAAAACTTTGTATGCTGGATAGTGGTCTAGATGAAAAATATCTTGTTCTGGGGCCTTTAAACCAACTTTAACCATAGAGCTCTCTATCGCCATTTGGAAATCATTTAAGCACATGATAATAGATCGGCGATTCTTGCTTTTTGTAAGAGCGGAGACAACAATGACATGAGTTAAACGTTTCTTGATCCTGTTTTTCAGTTTGTTGTGCAGAAACTCAATGTCGTCTATGTTCACAAAATCCAGGTCATTTTCATGCAAAAACTAAACTGATCCATCTTCTCGGAGTACTTCAAATGCAGGAGTGAACACTCGAGCTCTCTTGTACATGTGAATATTGTTAATCTTTACAATCTTTGATTTTGCCCAGTATTCAGCCTTTGGTCTTTTGTCCTTGAGCATCATCTAATTGTATTCTGCTTGTTCAGCTCGGGATGCGTCAAACAAAACCATTAACAGACGTCTGCTGTATGACCCAGGTTTCTTTTTGAAAACCATCTTGAATCTTTCTTCAAGATAAGGACTCTGAAATTCCTCAGTGGGGAATTTTCTCAAAAAGTCTTTCAAACCTTGAACCAGAGGTTCTTCTAGCTCAGTGGGAGGAGCTTCAAGTAATTTCAAAATCCGACCCCTACATGCCTGCGTTAATTCTTCTTTTAACTCTTCGAACAGAGACTGCACACCACCCTTTGAGTACCATCGAACCCATTCTAGATCATTTTCATCGTGCCTTGGAGTTACTTCAGGCCTAGTATCAAAACAATCCACAGTTCTGAGGCCTGAAGACTCGGCAGCCTGGGTTTGGGGTTGGGCTTGAGGTTGAGGTATTGTTTGGACTAATAGGGTTTTTTGGACTTCTGGGATATCTGTTTGAGTGATGGAGGGTGCTTTAATGGAGGGAGCTTCTGGGTTTGGGGTTGGGCTTGAGGTTGAGGTATTGTTTGGACTAGTGAGCCCCTAAACTCTTTTTCCCAAACCCTTCTTGATCTATTCCCTCCACTTCTGCTCCCCCTACAATTAACATCTCGCCCTCAGACTAAACCCTTGGGCGTTTCTCCCCCTCATGATGATCAGGGTCGTCCTGATCGTCATGTTTTCTTTTGAGGGATTCAGCCTGAGGACGACACTACAACTCTATGACCGCTAATTCCAAGCGGTCTATTCGGCCGTTCAGCTGCTCCTAGACTTGAAGGATAAGACGAGTAAGATTGTCCATTTTTTCGAAGAGATCGGCTATTTTATTTTGGACTGATCGGGTACCTGGTGGCGGCTCCTCAGAAGTAACACCCTTACCCTTGAGAAAAGAGAAAAAGGTTGTATGCTGCTCTTCGGAAGCTGCCTTAAGGGCGTCAAGGTCAGCCCGGGCAACAAATCCGACAACACGCAAAGCTGTTGTTAACATCTCGAGATTAATCTCATGATGACCTGATGTGGAAGGCGTTTGTTGGTCAAAACCAGGTCTTCAATCCATCATCTCTGGCTCCTGTGTGGGAAGCTCAGATACGAAAGTTGTGGTAGCCGTCACGAAGGCGTCTTGTTCATGAGTAGACGCCATGGAGGTGTCGTGCGTTGTGATATCAGGTGTGGTGTGAGATGTGGTCAAAGGAGGGGTGGTCACTGGGGGCAACATGTGACCTGATTCAACATCACCTCTCTCCGAGTGAGAGGGTGATGGTGTATGAGCTGATTCCCCGTGGAATGAAACAGCTTCTCGTAGAGGAGAAGTTGAGTGGGTGGTTGGGGTATGTTCGACCACTAAACTAATGGTCTTATCTTGGGTAGTCCGGCTGATCGTGCTTGGGACACCCTCAGATGAAGCACTCTCATCCCTCACTTGGACAAAGACGGTCCTTTCAGAGTCGACCACCTCTTCCTACTCACCCTCCACTCCCTCCTTTACTATAGACGTCTCCCTCTCCCCAGTACCCAGGATATTTACAATTTCTTCCCCGACTCCCTCATCCTCACTTATACGCTCCACACCTTCGGACTGGTTAGGCTCAGTCGGTTCTAACTGAGCCTCATCCGGATATATGACCCTTTATAATCCCTTACCGTCTCTGTCTGAACTGCTTGATGAAGTAATGACAGAGGAATGTCCATTACCGCATCATCTGCCATGGCTGTGGGGATCTTTATGCGTTGGATGGAGGTCGTGTTGTGACGTCAGCCTCGGGGCGTTCATGTATGTGATCATCCAGGTCCATTGCATATTGAATAATCATTTGAAGGAATCTTTGGAATGTGATGAATTTACGTCTTCTTTTGGTTCCCTTTTCTAGGACTGCCCTCTTCACCTCCTCAAAAATAAACACCGCACAATCGTAGTGGCGATCACAGGCGAACGCGAAAAACATCGCGAGGACTTGGATAGAGGCCGAGTCATGGCCAGAGTGTTTGCCGGTGAAGCATTTGTTGATGATATCAAAGAGGACCCTCCAGTGGGACTGGAGATGCTTGGTCCGGAAATCTGATGGTCTGGTGAGTTGGCGGCGTATCTGGTGATGGAGAATTTCTCTGATGGAAGGCGAAGAATGTGGCAAATGGCTTTTGGGGTGCTTCTATTGGGACGGAGTCGGTTATGGAGGTGAAATGAGGTTCGACATCACTGATGAAAGTGAGGTGATGCCAGAACTGTTATAGATAGATGATTGGTACGGAAATGGCAGTGGTTAGAGCATAGAATATTGGGTGGCCTTTGAGAATATCAAACGTGATATCCTCGGCTTCATGGCGTATGGTGGTAAGGTCGAGCTGCCAGTTGTGAGGGGCAAACTCAACAAACTGAGCGGATGGAAGAAGTGATTCTTCTGGTAGCTGAGCATTCTTATTGGGTAGCGGAGAAAGCGGAATGGTTAAGGATATTTGAGGATCCATGAGTCCTGTAAACATGCAACGATGTTAGTTTGACAGACTTTGGAAATAAAGAAGCATTGATACTAAGTTTGAGATAAATGTGAATTTGAAACTGTCTATTCTATTTAAAACATCAGGTCTTTTATCAGTAGAATGTAAATTCTACCGAATAAAGTCCAAAGTCGATCGTTGAGAGACCAATATTAGAATAGACATTTTCACTCAAACACTTATCTTAACTCTAATCAATGGTGCATGGGACATGTAATATTTTTGTGGTTTTTGATTTTAGGAACATACAAAAATGGAAAACGGAAAAAAAATACTAAGTGTGGAATCTTGGATGATCCGAAATTCGAGTGACTGGAGGACCAAATTCGGATGCATCAGAAACTTGGATGACATGGTTTGAATTTCTAGTGGGATAGAAATTCGGATGATGCCTGAAATAATAATCTAAGTATGAAACTAATGATGAATGGGGGGAACCGAAATTCGGATGGACGGGTGATGATTACAATGATGAACACTTAGAAAATAACCATGAGTGCCACAAATTCGCATGTAAACCGAATTCGTGTGGACCCAAATTTCGGATGGTCCGAGACAAGGACTTAGTTGCATAAACCATATAATTGATATTATATGAGTACATCCGAATTTCGGATGGACCGAAATTCGGTTGAAACATATAATATACTTGTATATTTTCTAAGCATTGCCTACTGATCTGAATTCCGGATGGATCAGAAATTCGGATGGGTCCATATTAGTGAGTACTTTAAACTGAAATATTGCCTAAGTGGGAGTCATCCGAATTTCGGAAGGTCCGAAATTCGGATGATCCGAGTTGAAGACTTAGTCAATTTTGCAGTTAATGTGTTCATGCACATGCAACGTGAACAGTTCTGAAAATGCTTAAAAATGCCTGAAAATGCAGATCTTAAAGCTAAAACATGTAAGAAACTTTTTATTGTACTGAGATATGTTAAAATGAACAGATTAAACTACCTAAAAATGCACAAAACAGTCTTTAAAAACCCTAAAAAATTCGAAAATTAAAACCACGATATAAGATGTTAGAAGCTAAAATAAAGCAGTAAAATGAATACCTGGAGGTGCAGATGCAGTAAACTGCAAGAAAAATGAAGAAAAATGGCTTCCAAATGAAGACAATGGGCTTAATCATCTCTTATTAAGAAACCAAACAAAATAAAATAAAAGATGAGCCTAATAAAAATGTTTTTGTATTTTCCTTTTAGAGCAAATACTAAGACAAAATTAAAATAGCTAAATTCAAATAAATAACTAAACTTAACATAAACGTAAAATAAGAACCAACAGAAAATATTTTTGAGTTTTTCTATTTAAACAACCAAAACAGATATTTAACTAAGACATAAACAAAATAAACTCTTTTTCATTTTTTTTAATAAACTAACACGCTAGTTAAAACATAAATTCTTTTTGAGTTTTCCAGAAAGAATACTTAACATAAAATTAAAATTAAAGACTAAATTAAAATACACTAACATCCTGAAATTACTCTCCCTAAATTAAACACATATCCTTTCTGATCTAATCTCTAGAACGTTTTGGCCATTTGATATTATGACAAACCTGGATATATTAGTGTCCCACTCAATTATTAACAATTTACATAGCAAATTTCAGAATCATTAATCAATAAAAATATACATAGATAAAGAAATATTGAACTTAATTTTGTGACACAACCTTTAAATTTAAATAACAGATATTTTCTAAATAAAGGAATTTCAAACACTTATGTATTTGAAATAGAATTATTTTAGAAAATGTCTGGAATTTAACTAGAAGGTGGATTCAACATGCCGATATTAGATACTAAAAACTGAAAACGATGTTCGTCTAAAGCTTTAGTAAAAATATCAACAAGCTGATATTCTGTGCCTACAAAATACAATTCAATTGATCCCTTTTCTATGTGATCTTTAATGGAATGATACCTGATGTCTATGTGTTTCGTTCTTGAGTGCTGCACGGGATTGCAAGAAATAGCAATTGCGCTTCTGGAATCACAATATATTGAGATATTGGTGAGCGAAAATCCATAATCAAGTAACTGTATTCTCATCCACAGCACTTGAGAGCAACAGCTTGGAGCTGCTACATACTCAGCTTCAGCTGTGGATGTGGAGACACAGTTCGGCTTTTTGGAAGACCAACTCATCGGTCGATCACCCAAAAATTGTATCCCACTTGAAGTGCTTTTCCTATCAACTCTACAACCTGCAAAATCAGCATCTGAAAAGGTAGTAAGTTCAAAATCAGTTCCCTTGGATACCAGAGACAAAGATCGGGTGTATCCTTAAGATAACGAAAAATGCGTTTTACCGTAGTTAGGTGTGATTCTTTTGGGTCGGCCTGAAAGCGAGCACAAAGACCTGTTGAAAACATTATATCTAGTCTATTAGCCGTACGATACAGTAAGGATCCAATCATTCCTCTGTAAGTTGTATTGTCGACACTTTTCCCGGCAAGATAAGTGTCTAACTTACAGTTTAAAGCCGTGGGAGTTGCGATACTCGTGCAAGAGTCTAACTTATACTTCTTGAGAATGTCAAGAGTAAATTTCGACCGGTTCACAACTATCCCATTTTCAAGTTGTTTGGCTTGTAATCCGAGGAAAAAATTCATTTCCCCAATCATACTCATCTCAAACCTGGACTCCATTAGGGATGTGAAATCCTTACAGAAATTACAGTCAGTATATCCAAATATTATATCGTCGACATATATTTGAACTAGCATTATGTGTTGGCCTTCCTTTTACTGAACAGTGTTGTGTCCACCACACCTTTGCTGAAACCAGTAGAGATAAAAAAGTTGGAAAGACTGTCATACCATGCTCGGGATGCTTGTTTCAAACCATAGAGCACTTTGTTTAGAACATAAACATGGTTTGGCCTATGTGCATCAACAAATCCTAGTGGTTGTTCAATGTACACCTCTTCGTAGAGTTCACCGTTTAGGTCGGCTGTCTTGACGTCCATCTGGTACACTTTGAAGTCTTTGTGTGCCGCGTACGCCAAGAAGATTTTGATCGCTTCTATCCGTGCAACTGGAGCGAAGGTCTCATCATAATCTATGCCTCCTTGTTGTCGGTAGCCTTTGGCGACAAGTCTAGCTTTATTTCTTACCACAATACTATTTTCGTCTCGTTTGTTCTTAAAGATCCACTTTGTTCCGATGATTGTTCGGTCTTTGGGTTTGGGAACTAACTGCCATACTCTGAGTTGTTCAAACTGGTTGAGTTCTTCTTGCATTGCCACAATATATTCTGTGTCTTTCAAGGCTTCATCCACACGAGCAGGCTCTATCATGCTAAGGAATGATGCAAAGAGACATTCATTAGCAGATGCCCTTCGAGTTTGGACACCAGTGGTGAGATCACCAATGATTTGATCGGTTGGGTGACTCCGAGTCCATTTCGTCTCGTGTGGAAGGGGTGAACAGGATGGAAGCTCAGTGGTGAGTGTGGGAATGGATGATGAGTTATGATCGATGGATTCGAATCAAGGTACCACTGGCTCCGGTTCATGTTCAGCTTGATCTTCTTGAAGGATAATGTTTGGAATTATGTGTTAGGGCATGGTAGGAGTTGATTCAATTGGAGATGTGTCTGTGGATGAAGTGGAAAGTGGAGGTGTAAGAGGGTGGATATGTAAGTGAGAAATATTGATTGGTGGATCTGATGGTGGTGGTTGAGCAGTTGAATCGTTGGATGTGTGAACTACAGAAGAAGAAACATTAGAAGTATTAGCACTAGAACCAAAAAATTCTACATAAAATGGATCAAATAAATTAACTAAGTCAGAAGAAGAAAAAGATAAAGATTGAGAAGAGTCTCCAGGCATTGGTGTAATGCGTGGTCCTGATTGGTCAACTTCGGGAGCCAGTTCAACCATTTCATCGAATGTGACATGCACACTCTCATTGACTGTCCTGGTGCGAGTGTTGTATGCGCGATATGCCTTCAAGTTGGATGAGTATCCAATGAAGATCGCTTATACACGTAAGTACTTGATAAACAGAACTTTATTCAAAAAGAGTTGATAAGGAGTTTTATTGAAGCGCTTATGGATTATGGAATGATTTTGCATGTAGCAAGCTGTTGACACGGCTTTGGCCCACAGGAACGGAGGTAGCTTTGAATATGTCAGCATTGTGCGAGCAGCTTCCACCAGGGTACGGTTACGCCTCTCCATGATTCCATTTTGTTGAGGTGTTCTTGCAGCAGAAAACTGATGATGAATACCTTTGGATCGAAGGAAGCTATCTACTACCGAGTTCTTGAATTCCATGCCGTTGTCAAATCGGATTGATTGCACAGACAGCTGCTGTTGGGTTTCGACACTCTTAATAATATCTATGATCTCTTGAGCTGTCTCATCCTTGGATCGCAATAATTTAACCCAGGTATATCTTGAATAATCATCCACGATTACCAACACGTATCACTTCCCATTTATGCTTTGTGTTCGCATGGGGCCACACAAATCCATATGAAGTAACTCCAACACTCTTTTTGTTGATGGTTTGGGTTTTGATTTGTGAGATGATATCTTTCATCTTTCCTTTCTCACATACTCAACATAGATGATCCTTTTTGTATTTTAGTTCTTGGAGTCCTTTCACTAGTTGTTTCGAAGCCAGCTTGTTTATACTATCGAAGTTCAGATGGGATAGCCTTCGGTGCCATAACCAAGAGTCTTTTGATGAGGCTTTTGATAATAGGCAAATGCTATCCTTAACCATAACCTTAGCTACGTCGATGGTGTAAAGGTTAGAGTTACGGGAACCGGATAAGATCTCTTTACCATCAATACTTTTAACTCTATTGTTCTTAGCCCTAAATGTAACCTCTAGCCCCTTATCACAGAGTTGACCTATGCTAAATAGATTATGTGATAACCCCTCAACATAGTCAACATCCTTGATGACTATATTATTATTTAAGACCAAATCTTCGTATTCTTTTATATGAGCATGATTGCTATTCCCGAACTTAACTATCCCACAATATTGTTCTACAACATTATAAAGTAACTCTCTCCTCCCATTCATGTGCTTAGAGCAACCCGAATCCATATACCAGATGGAATTTTCCTGAAAATAAAGAATGCATACTATGAAAATCTATAGGCATTAATCAAATCCATCGGAAATTAACATGCAAACCGTGTTCTGAACCGAGATGTTCTGAAAACATGATCATTTTAGACCGGGTCCTGAGCTGAGTGCACAGAAGCCAAACATGTCGGTTTAAGCACAACCGACAAGTAGAAGAACAGGTCCTAGTCTAAGCTAACTAGAAGCCAGTTCATTGAAGTGTGGGTCTTGATCTGAAGTAACCAAGAACCATCTGCATTAAAGTCACACAACTTTGGGTACCCATCTTAGGATGGGTCCTTTTGGGTTAGGTGTTCCTGGAGAATATGACACATGTACATTCTTAGGAACCCATTTAGCAGTTATGTGTGGACTTAATGCAGAGCCTTTTGGAATCCATTTATGTTTGGATTTAACAGGCTTTGGAACCTTAGGCGATGAACTTACCTTTGGTTTTGGACTTTTGGAAACTTGTTTAACATTTGCTTTGGGTTTGGGCCAAGGCAAAGTACAAGTCTCAGATTTTGTTGTGGCCAATGATGCAGTATTTTTTATTTTCTTTTTCCGGATTCTTTTAACAGGATAAGGCACGAAAGCATTCATTTCAGGTACTTGACGTCTAAAACAAGTTGGACATAAGTTAAACAAGTCACCGAATGAATACTTTAAACAAGAAACAAAATTTATTACATCATTACAAACATTGTTTTCATATATTACATGCAACGTATCTCTAGAAACAAATTCATTTGGCATTACAGACTTCTTTATAAAAAACTAGAAAAATCTTGCATGGTCGTTTTGGGCACTCTTCTCACATTATCTGTAGGAACAAAATGATAAGAGTCAGTACATATGGAAGACTTAGACTATGAAAAATTTCCTTGGTGAGTGGGTTTCTTGGAAGACTTAGATTGACTCTGAGTCTTCTTTGAAACCTCAGCTTTGGAAGATTTGGAGCACTCACCTTTACAACTGACAGAAGAAACTTCAACTTTGGTTTTACCTTTTTCAGATGATGTGAGTGGGACTTTGGTAGGATGAGAAACTTTTGGTTCTTTTAAATGAGAAATTAAACTTTCTGAAACCATGTCAAAATTTTCTTTGTAGATGGTTAATTCTACATTTTGTTGAAAACTTGGATTTGCCAATTTTTCCTCACTCTTAAGAAGAGCTTCTTGATAAGCAAGAGCTTTCTTTCGAGTTGTCTTTGATTCCTTTTCTAAAACTTTGATTTTATGTTGAAGAACATTTGTACGAATGTAAAGATAAGGGATTGGTTTGACAGGTTCTGCATTCATTTCAGCCTCTGAATAGCTAGACAAGAAGTCCTGCTCTAGAATAGGTACTCTATAGGGATAACTCTTATTTAGTTCATCATATTTAAAAGGCATTTCTTTTTCTTTATTTTCAATTCGTTTCTCATCCTGTTGGGTTAATACTTCTTCCGATGTTTGATAAATGAAATACCTCAACCCAGCACCCATATATCTCATATCATAAAAAAGAGGTAAAACTTGCTGAACCTTTTCCAAATACTTAGGATTTTTAAAACCAATTCCTTGTTTGAAATGATAAAACCTAGTCTTTTTGGGTTGGTTTAAATGAATAGTTTGTTCAGTTTGACCCCGTTTTAGAAATTCATCATCTAGGTCTTTATTTGTGAGTACAAACCTATTTTCTCTTCTTCAATCATTTTGTATTTTTCCAAACTGTCTATGTTTTCCATGCTTACAGACTCTAAGAGTTTTGAAAGAACAAAAATTTCTGATTTTAATGAGTTCTTTTCATCAGTGAGTTTATCCATACAAGATTCAAGGTACGTATTCCTATGCTCAACATCTACCTTTTCAATTAACATCTTCTTTATCACCTCATGGTTATTTAACCATTTCTTTTCATATATGTCAGATGTTTCTTTTAAGGATTGGGCTAGATGTTCAGCCTTGACACACATTTTCTTTTCAGAATTATACCTAGCTTCTAAGTCTAGTATTTTGTTGTTGGAGTTCACATTCATCTCTGTACAGATTAATTTACTACATGCTCTTGGAATTAAAAGGAATGTACCTCTTTGACTCGAATCTGAGAGGACACTTTGGAATCCCCCGGGACTTTGGCCATCACGACAGGATGTTGGTTTGCTTTGTCTCTCCACCTCGGACTCAAGCCGTGTTCTTATTCTGACATACGAGTAGTCGGTAGTCATGGCAGCCACATGCGGTTACCCATGTAGCAATTTCGCCCTATATCCTCTTCCCTCGTCAAAGAATCAACGTCATCAAAACTTCCGAGCAACAAAGGACCATTGCATCATAGCGGCCATAGTAGAAGCAGTGAGAGGATTGGTGGCTTTCAGATGTTTACGGGATTGTAGCAACTCATCAATACCTAGGGTTGGTTCCCTCAGTAGTACTCTGGTTTGTAGGCACCTCTTCATGGGGCGATGGTATGATGTGCATATCAACATCATCAGTGCGTGGTGAAACGTGATGATGGAAATTTCCACTTGGGGAGCGGCCTCACCAGAGGGATTTTCCGTCCCTGAGTGTTCATTAGCTTGGGTGTGTTGTTGTCATTCAACGCTGTTCTAGGTTTTGAACAGCTGTCATCCCCAGGAACCGAAGTGAATCGCTAATCTCCTGATTGGTTATATCAGCAGGTTTTAGAACCTTGTGCCGACCTTAAGATTTCTGGTGATGACGTCAAGACGCGTCGAGTGTGAGTGGGTGAGGTAAACGGTGTGTATCCCAGTGTCGATGTGAGTGTGCTCATGTCTCTTCAAGTCTCGTCAGCTATTGGAGGACACTCACACTTGACAGGATATGAGTGGTGGTTCCTTCCTTTATTTTCGTTAACAACTGGTTCACGTGGGGACCGCTACACCAGAAGGCTCAGGCTTAGCTTTAGTGTGGCTCTTATGTGAATAACTATACCTGCCCATAGTGGCCCTGCACTTCTCTCCTAAAAAAGAGCAAGAGACAGCCTCTGATCGCAGCAGCAGGGCTTCTTTTTCAACTGACTCTGTTAGGAGGGGTCAGCGGGCGGGCTGGTTTTGATAGAGGTATGATTCTTTTGGCCCTAATGAATTTTCTTCGTTAATAGGATTTTATGCGAAGGATGTGGAAGTGGATGTTATGACGAAGTATGAGCTAGGGATGTTTTTGTTTGGATTTGGGTTTGTTGTAAATCCCTACTTCTAATCACTTTAATTACCAATTTAAAAGACTAATGATTGTATTAATGATTATACTTTTCAGTCGAGTCTAACGAAAATTTTGCATCACAATTAAAGAATGGTGAAATGTGAGGACTAAAATCTCTATCAGTTGTCTTTGAGCACCGCACACAACAATAAAGGAACCTAATCGGAAGAATACCTATTACAATCAATCATCGAGTCGATAATATATTTTAAAAAATCGTAATGAGAATAGGTAGATTATCACTAGTTTTCTGAGCAAGCATTAACATGAGAAACCGGTTCAGATTGTTGAAAATAGTGTAAATAAGAAAAATACAAGTTGAGGGGTGTAATATACAATTGTGGCAAATTAATAAATAAAAAGGGAATAAATGCTCAGTTATGTAAATTTATTCCCTCTCTACTCTCCCGTACTCTCTCTTCTCTCTCTAAGAAACCAACAGTTTCTCTCCATTTGCAAATCAAGAACTCATAAATATTGGAAATCAAGTGTCGTAAAGTTGGAATCAAGTTTTAAGCAGATACTGACATCAATACACTATTACACTGACATAACAAGATCTTTGTGGTGTTGTCTAACACACAGTGATTCTATGAAAATTAACACTATACAAACCACTGTGAGTAATAGATTATTATTCGAACATTTATTGTCTTTGCATTCACTTTTCAATTTTTAATGGCATGTTCACATTGTTCAATATACATCAATTGGCACTCACATATGATTCATTGTTATGATGCACATTCGTACTTGACATGTGACATACATGTAGCCAGCGTTCAATTGAAAGTGCATCTCATATATCATGCTCGCAATGCATGATAATTACTTCACAATCTGATGCGACCTGGACTGGGGATGACAGCAGGCCACTATCGGGGACTGATCATCCCATTCACTTTCCTAGTCAGGTTCGGCACATCCCCGATGAGCATTTTGAACGGCCAAACCCATGCTTGCATTGCATGGTTTTCATTTGTAATGGGGCTTGTACTGCCCATTTTCACAATAGTTTGTAAAGAAGTACTTGTTGAATATATAATCTGTTATCTCACTAAGCATTAGCTTACCCGTTAACTCTCAATATTTTCAGGCTTAGGCAAAGGTGTAGCTAGACCTTCCTCCTAAGCATATCATTTCATATCTCGGTGACCTTAAAAGCTCTTTGGTATATGGACGATATAGCTTTGGGGCTGGGATTTAGTGTTTTGAAAATAGTTTATGATGTTGTAATAGTTAGACAATATCACTATAGACATATACATTTATTGCTTTAGTGTGGAACTGCTTAAATCTATGTTAAGTTATCAATTTTAAATTTCATGATTAATCATTAGGTTGTGTATTGATCCTGGTGTTATCAAATACATCATTAATGCATGAGGATGTCTTAACTGCTGGGGAGACGGGGCTAGAAACAGGAGGTTGTTCCTGTTCCATAGTCTCAGGTGCCACAGAGGCACTAACCACAAAGGCTTTAGGTTCAACAAATGAAACAGCGTGACCAGCCTGCTCCCCCTCAGCCACTGATGCTGATGGGGCTGACTTAGCTGTCCTAGCCTTCTTGCGGACAGGCTCAGCTTCAGTTGTTTTCAAGGCACGTTTCACCATTTTTGGCCTTGATTTTGATTTTCCCTTGGGAGCAGTGACTGAATACACCTTCTGAGTAGAAGGCCCTTCCACTAAACCAAGCAACCTCCTCATTGGTGTTGCTAGAGGAGGTTTATTATCAAGAACTGGGGTATAGAAGACCTGTTTCCTATTACAGGAAACACTGCAGTTGATAATAGAGGTTGAGAGGTGTAAAGATGCTCACCACAGATGTGTTTGAAGATGAGGCTCAAAAAGCTTGGGTATCTGACAGCAGCTGGAAACTGTTCTTGTAGCACCGGGTTCCACAAATTCATGAAAATCCACCTTGCCATGTTTAGAGTTGTCCCATCCACAAACTGTAGGACAATAGGAATTTCATCCCTGCTTAGTTGGTCAAATGAACCAACTTTGGAGCTCAGGCTCATCACCACGGAGGCGAAGAGAAAACTGTAGGGTGGGGATAGATCCCTTCTGAACAAGGTAGCACCCACTTTTGGTTCTGCTACACCACAGAAGCATAGAAGATTGCCCATCTGTTCATCGTCAAGCTGAGGTTTGTCATAGGTGTCAGCCACTAGAAGATTAAGGACTTCCCTGAGAAGAGCAGCAGTAATCTCAACAGTTTGAGTGTCGTTAGGAATGGTTCCCCTAATAGTTTTGGTAGTTTGATCATATGAGCAAGTGTACCAAAACTCATATACCATCTCCTGCTACATAACTCCATGAGAAGCTGTCATTGCATAGTGCAGGGGATGGGCTTGCAGAAACTCCACCATTGGTTCATAACCTTTTCCCACATATTTTTTGGGAATGGTCAGGTTAGCAATGTAGTTGGTGGGCTTGATTGTGAGCATGGTGTTGACAGAGGGGTGCTTCTCAACGTCATTACCAATGAACACAGGGAGGAGGGGATTGTTTCGGTGAGCCATTTGGGAGAGTAGGATGAATGTACGATGGTTGGACACTTAGTCTTTATAGGGTTATCAGAGAGTTATGTAAGCAGTAGGAAGAACAAGAATAAGATGAAACAGTGGTTTGGGTATTTATAGGATTTATATGTGAGTGGGTAGGAGAGAGAAAGATTTGGGCGGTTGATTTGAAATGTTTCAAACGGAAAACGGAAAGGTTTACCTTGTCAGAACGGTTTTCAGACCAACTTGACCTTTTTTAACTACTAACACACATAACAAACATTATCCACAGGTAATTAAAACTGATGTTCTAAGCTGTTGTTCAAACCTGTGATGAACAGGTGTCAACACAAACTGATCACTCTTGAAGCTGTTCATGCAACCTGTGCAGCTATATGAGAACAGGTTTCACAATAGTTGAACAGGTTACAAGGCATTGCCTTGTATGACAGATTAAGAGAGTGAGCAGGTTGGAAGTTTGTACAACCGAATAGGTTTGAGATTAAAACTTATTTTGTCAAGCCTGTTACATGTCCAAGCTGTCCAAATTTTTAAAATCTGGCTAAGTACCGGACAAGTAAAAACCTGTCCTGTCCAAGTTGTTCTGTAAAATTTTGACAGACTTGAACAAGTGATCTTTAGGATATCAATTACACTTAGTCACTTTTATTTAGCATACCCAGCTTGCTTACAAGATAATTAAACCTGTTTTCATCAAGAGGTTTGGTGAAAATGTATGCAAGCTGTTCTTCCGTGGAAATAAAACTTACCTCCACATTACCTTTTTGGATGTGATCCCTTACGAAGTGATTTCTGACCTCAATATGCTTTTTTCTAGAGTGGAAGACTGGATTGTTGGAAATAGTTATGGCACTTGTATTATCACACAGAGTAGGATTTTTCCTATATACAAGGCCATAATCCTCAAGTTGATGTTGCATCCATAGAATCTGCCCGCAGCAGCTTCCAGCAGCTATGTACTCAGTTTCAGCAGTAGAAGTAGAAACAGAATTCTGCTTCTTGCTGCACCAACTGATCAACATACCACCAAGGAGTTGACATCCACCTTTTGTGCTTTTCCTGTCTAGCCTGCAACCTGCAAAATCAAAATCTGAATAACCTATTAGTTCAAGGCTGGAGTCTTTAGGATACCAAAGACCAAATCCTGGTGTACCCTTTAGGTAAAAATCCTTTTCACAGTAGCTAGATGTGATTCCTTTGGATCATCTTGGAACCTAGCACATAAACAGGTAGCAAACATAATATCTGGTCTACTAGCAGTTAAGTATAGCAAGTAAGGGTGGCAATTTGAGACCATTTAAGCAATCGGGTCAAACAGGTTGACGGCCAAAAGTCATAAATTTTACATAATTTGAAATTTTTTTCAAAGAACAATTTTTTTAATACACTGTTTTATAAATTTTCATTTTTAAAAAAAAAGTTATGTTCTATCTTATTTTTTTACGATTGGTCCATTTAACTGTTCGACCCCGTTTGGCCCGTTGGGTCAAGATTGTACCCCTAATAGCAAGCATCCAATCATGCCTCTATAAGTTGTTACTGAAACAGCTTTGCCACAGGCATCAGCATCCAACTTTACATTGGTTGCCATTGGGGTTTTGATTGGAGAACATTGATCATATTTAAACTTTTTCAAAAGATCCAATGTATACTTTCTTTGATTAATAAAAATTCCATTTGAGGTTTGTTTAACGTGTAATTCTAGAAAGAAAGTAAGTTCACCCATCATGCTCATTTCATATTTAGATTTCATGAGCAGTGAAAAGTTCTAGCATAATTGTTCATTAGTAGAACCAAATATTATGTTATCCACATAAATCTGAACAAGCATAATATCAGTTTTCACCTTCTTTATGAACAATGTGGTATCCACTTTACCTCTGGAATAACCATTGTTCATAAGGAAATCAGTAAGAGTGTCATACCAGATTCTAGGGGCTTGTTTTAGACCATAGAGAGCATTGTCCAACTTATAGACAAAACCTGGATGTTGTTCACTTTTAAAACCTGGAGGCTGCTTGACATATACCTCGTCTTGCAGCTTACCATTCAAAAATGCACTCTTGACATCCATTTGGAATACCTTCATGCTCTTGTTGGCAGTGTAGGCCAGAAACAAACGAATTGCTTCCAACCTGGCCACAGAAGCAAATGTTTCACCATAATTGTTAGGCACAAAAAGGCCTCAGTCAAACCTGTTCTACATCTGAGGGGGAGATTGATAATCAAACCTGTTGATGCTTTTGAAGGTTGAATTTAAGGCCTATTATATGCCTTATTGAAACCTGAAAATGATTTGCAATATTAGTCTTAAGTTGTTCTATGTGTTGCATGTGTTGCAACCAAGACAGTGTGTCCAAGCTGCTCTGTCTGCTGAACAGGCTGGACATAAACTGTCTACGCTGCTCTACACTGTTGAGCAGCTTGGGCGTTTTTAAAGTGTTCTGTTCTTTGTGAACAGAACCTGTTCTTTGTGAACAGGCTAAACACTTTATGGAATATGTTTCCAAGTCATCATGTATTGTTTTTGGCTACAAGATCAGTTTACAAGTCGAAGACAAAGTGGAAAGCAGAACCGCTCAGCCTGCCCAAGCTGTTCTGTTACATGAAGACAAAAGGTTATTTGAAAAAGGGTGACAGACCTTTTTTCTTATATCAAAATAGGCCTTTACAAGGAAGAAAGACGCAAAGTTGACATTCCTAAATTAGTTAAAGGCAATGCAACAGTAGACAAAGTGAAAAGACAAAAGTTCTGCACATGTGAAGACAAGTCTGCTTTTCAGAAAAGTGCAGAAAAGGTTATGTGGTCTTTTCAACAAGACTTCTCCTTTTCATTCCGTCCAATGAAGATGTTTCTCTTAGATCCTCTGAGTGAGTATAAAAGGAAGCTTCTAAGGACAGAAAGAGGCGTGAAAAAAAAAGCTAAGTGCTGAAACCAAGAGTGAACGTGCAAGTGTGATTTTCATGCATGCAAGCCTTCTGTGTAAACCAGTATCTTTGTGTCTAAGCTGTTTTACACAAGCTGTTCCCTTAAGTCTTGTAAGCACAGTGAGTGCATCTTAGTGAGTGTATTCATTATATTCTAGTTTGAGTTTGTCTTAGACTAGTAAACATACTGTTGTATCTGTCATCTCAGCTTGAACTATTCCGCATTCAAGCTTGTTTGTAATTAACAAATTGTTGATAATACATACAAACATTGAGAAAAGAGTGTGTAGTTTTTAAAATGCTGTATTCACCCCCACTCTACAGCTTATAACTATATACTTTGGGAACCTCTCGGGACCTACAATTGGTATCAGAGCCAGGTTTAGAGTGTGTGTCATTCTAGATCTCTCATTCTCCCAAAGTTTCCATGGACAACAGTGCTGCAAATTCTTCTTACTATGACAATGGCTCTATGGGCAAACCTCCAAAATTTAATCATCAAAACTTCTCTGGTTGGAAGTGCAGAATGATGCTCTACTTAGAGAATCTGGATGTACAACTGCCAGAGATAGTGATGGAGGGTCCCTATGTGCCAACCTCTGTCACTACCATAACTCCAGCGGTTGATGGAGCTGCTCCTGAAATCAGGACCTTTGAGAAAGCTAAAGCTCAATGGTCTGATGAAGACAAGAGACTGGTGGCTCTGGATGCAAATGCCAGAAACAATCTGGTCATTTCTCTTCCTGATGATGTGTTCAAACAGGTTGAGAAAATGAAGACTGCAAAAGAAATGTGGGATACTTTGTGTACCGTCTATGATGGACCCACAATCACACTGGATAACAGGATCAACAATCTTGTTAGACAGTATGAACTTTTCTTTGCTAAACCAAAGGAGACTCTCACTGAAACCTACACCAGGTTTACTGCCTTAGTGAATGATCTCAAAGCTGTTGGGATCACTAAGGACAGTCTCACCCTGGTGAATAAATTTCTGGACATTCTACCTGAAGAGTGGAACTACTTTTCAACAATTCTAAGGAATTCAGGTACTATCAGAAGTATGGATCTAGTTAATCTGTATGGATCCTTACTGAATGATGAACAGTCAAGGCAACAAAAGAGAAATGCCTTGGAAATATCCAAAAGAGGTGCAGCCTTTGTGGCAAATGTGAAACAACTTGTAAATCAGGTGAGTGATGTGTTCACTCAACCTGATCAACAGGATGATAACAAGGAGGAAGAGTCAGGGGAAGAAGATAATGCAGATCTTGCTGAACAAGATGATGAGAAAATGATAGCCATGCTTGTCAAAAGGTTCAACAAGAAAAGGTTTTGAAGAAACATGCTGCAAGGAGGTTCAGGTGCTGGCAAAAAGAAGGCATTTGATAAATCCAAGGCTGAGTGCTTCAAATGTGGCAAAACTGGCCATATTGCTGCTGACTGTGTGTCAAAAGCTGTTGGTCAGTCATCCAAACCATACAAGACAAACAAGGATGATGGTTATAGGGTTAAGTACCTTATGGCCATGGCTAAGCTGAGGAAGTTGGAAAACTCAGTGGGTTCCAACCGCCAAAAGGGACTCATGGCAGAGACTTGTGATTGGGAGGAATCTGATTCATCATCTGATGAAGAAGACAATCAATGTCTGATGGCCAACACTGATGTCCCATCAACAAGCAGCTTCAAACAAGATATGGCTGAAGCTGAAGCCTTCAGCAGCTTAGAGAACTGGAATCCTACTATGATGTATAAGGTACAAAATTTTATGGCTTACAGTTCTGAAGAAAAAGTTAAAATGTTTGAATATATGCTTGTTGATCTAAAAGCTGCTGTTGAGAAGCATGATGCTTTACTATCTGAAATCTCTAAGCTTAAAGCTGATCTTAAAACTAAATCCAGTAAACTGGACAGTTTCCATAAGTTGGAAACTGAGCTTGATGAATTAAAACACATCAACTCTATTTTACTGGAAGAAAAGAGAGAAACAGATATAAAGCATGCTAAGCTTCAAAAGATAGTTGACTCTTGGTGCCAATCTGCACAAAAAGTCAGCCATTGTATAAGTCAACAGATTCCTGCACAAATCCAAGCCTATCTTGGAGGGGATCTTGACACAGCAGCTTCAATTGTTGAGATCAATAATCTGAAAGAAGATTTATCCACTCTTGGTGAACTTCCAAATACATTCATTCAAAATGTGAATGGTAAACTGATCTCAACAAACAGGTTTGTCAGGCCTCAGAATACTGACAGCTTGTGTGAACTTAGTTCAAAAGCTGATGTTGGAATTTGTTCTCCATCAAGTCAGCCTGCTAAGTGCTATGCTGGTTCACACAAGCAAAAGAAAGGAAGACATGTCCAAACTGAAGCTGTGGACACTAAACCTGTTGACAAAACGTGTTCTGAGTCCAAAGCTGATGGTAAAAAGCATGTTAATCCTTTTGATGCTAAACACTTTGAAAACATGTTTTCAAAAGGTAAGCAGTCTGTTTTCAACAAGGGTAAGTCTCATGTTGAAAACAAAACTGCTGTGATTTCAAATAAGTTTTCAAATCATAGTAGTAAACTGGTTGTAAACAAGAACAAACCTTTTAAAACCAGACACAGTGAGTATGCTGATAGGCAGCATAAATCACAATCCAGTAGGGGCAAAGATAAAGCCATTGCTCAAACTGGAATAATAGGGAATAAGTTTCCCAAACCTGTGGAAGCTCAAAAGCCAATCAAGCTCCCTGTCTTTGATATCTGTCCTCCTAAAAAGAAGACAGAAGAGGCAGCCAAAGTTGTGGCTATTGAACTATCCACTCAAACTGTTGATTCAACAAGAAGTAATAAAACTGCTAAACCTGCTGAAAGAATCAACAAAAATAACTCAGAATGTGTTTCTGAAAGATCTTCTTCCAAAAATCCTAAAAAGAGAAAATGTTACAAATGTGGAAAGAAGACACATCTGGCCAAGGATTGTCCTGAATCTGTGGACATGAGGCCTGTTGACTCTGTTGCTTACCTCACAGCTGTCACAAGCAGTGGTGGAAATGTCACAGTCACTGAGGATGGTATTCAAACTGATACCATCCAAATAAGGAATATTAGTGTGGATATTTCAAGTCCATCAACAAATGTTGATGAAGTAGGAGAACTCATCTCTGTGATGAGTTCCCCTAAAAATGACTAATAATTCTCTTATCACTCTGCAGGAAAAACAACCTACCCAGGTTTGGTACTTGGACAGTGGCTGCTCAGGGCACATGACAGGTTGTAAAGAATTGTTGAGTGAACTCAGGCCTAAAAAAGGGCCAAAAGTCACCTTTGGTGACAATGTGCAGGGATCCACTGAGGGATATGGAACTCTTAAAGCTGGTGCTGCAGTATTCAAAAGAGTAGCCTATGTGGTTGGGCTAAAACATAACCTTGTCAGCATAAGCCAACTATGTGATGCTGGCTACAAGGTTAACTTTGATGAGCACCTGGGTTACATATTGGATTCCCAAGGCAAAGTTGTGCTATGTGCTCAACGAAAGAAAGGTGTATATGTTGTGGATATGCATTTTGCTGACCCCACAACTGAAACCTGTTTTCTCACAAGAACAAATGCTGACCTAAACTGGCTATGGCACAGAAGACTGTCACATCTGAACTTCAATAACATCAACAAACTCTGTAAGAAAGAGTTGGTGACAGGTTTGCCTTCTATGACTTATGCTAAGGATAGATTATGCACAGCTTGTGAGAAAGGCAAGCAGAGAAAAACATCTTTTAAATCCAAACATAACTTCTCTATTGATACTCCACTCTTCTTAATCCACATGGACTTGTTTGGACCTGTTAATGTCCCAAGTCTAGGAGGAAGAAGATACACTCTAGTAATGGTTGATGAGTTCTCCAGGTACACATGGGTGATCTTTCTAAAGAGCAAAGGAGAGGCTGCTAGAGAAATTATTGGATTTGTCAAAAAGATGGAAATGCTGAACTCTGCCCAAGTAAAGCAGCTTAGAAGTGATCATGGTACTGAGTTCAGAAACAGTACTCTTGAAGACTTCTGTGAAGAGAAAGGAATCACTCAAAACTTTTCAGCCGTAAGAACTCCTCAACAAAATGGAGTTGCTGAAAGGAGAAACCGAACTCTCATAGAAGCTGCCAGAACCATGCTGTGTGCATCAGGTTTACCTTCATCATTTTGGGCTGAAGCTGTTAATACTGCCTGCTTCACCCAAAATAGATCTTTAGTGGTGAAAAGGTTTAACAAGACTTCCTACGAGCTGCTCAAAGGGAGGAAGCCAAATGTCAGTTATTTCCATGTGTTTGGATGTCCCTGTTTTATTCTGAATCAAAGGGACCAGCTGTCAAAGTTTGAACCTAAAGCTGATGAAGGAGTGTTTGTTGGCTACTCTGCTATCTCCAAAGCCTACAGAGTATACAACAACAAAAGAAAGGTGATAGATGAATCTATCAATGTCACCTTTGAAGAGTCCAAGAATGCTTCCACCAAAGCTGTTCCTGAATCAGTTTCAGGAGATCTCAACTTTGATGATCTGATGCATTCAAACAATGAGAGGACTCAAAAGCTTCCACTACACCCAGTGTGGAACCTGTTAATCATGATGGACATGATGATGATTATGTCAATACACCCTGTGTGAATAAGTGTACTGACTTAATTACTACTGCATCTCCAGAACCTATCAATGCTGATTTTCCCAGTTCCTCTGCTGATATGTTTAACAGTGGTCAGACATGTTCAACTAGTAAACAGGCTCAAGACAACAGTGTGTCTGAAAATCTTGAGAACTGTTCAACAGGACCTAGTGAAGATGTTAACAACTCAGGAGAATCATCATTGAAATGTGATCCTAAGTGGATCAGATGTCACCCCAATGATCAAATAATTGGTGACATCAACAAAGGGATACAAAGTCGGTGGGACAGCTTAGGGAACTTTTGTATGTTCTCTAGCTTTGTTTCTGTTGGTACATCCCGTGTGACGATAGCAGTCTAAGTTATCTTACATTGTGATTTTGCATATGTTTGGTATATATATATATTATATATGATTGATGTTTATCAGTGTTTGTATGTTTGAACTTGATGTAACGTATTACAAGAAGTTCAAACATAAAACTCAAAGATAAAATCAATCATAAGGTAATATTATAAGTTTCATCACTTAAGTGTTTAAGTGTATTGGCTAGATTCGAATAGGTTAAGGAAGGCATTCGAATCTGTGATAGATTCGAATGTATCCATAGATTCGAATATAGGTTAGATTCGAATCTGTCAGATGGACAGATTCGAATAGGGCCTTAGGCCAGATTCGAGGTTGGCCCACAACAGACTCGAATCAGGGTCTATAATTAGGGATAGACTCGAATGATTAGCAGACCTTTGGCAGAATTCGTGAGGAATTAAGCAATAGGCGATCTCGAGTTTATCAGCTAGGTGAGTCCCGTTTCGGAGAGAATTAGCACGTAGGATCGTTCGTGTGTCGTTCGTTCAGCGTCTAATAGTCTCCGTGTTTCCGTGGTTGAGAGTTGTCCGTCTAAACCGTCAACGAGGATTCCTCACTCGTTAACGGATCCGCGTCTAGATAGATATTGCATTGGTAGACTTAAAAGTGGTACTCAGATGCCTACGGAGTGTTCGTGGTGTTCTCTGTGTCATAGATACATTCTAGGTTTCTTGACGCTAGTTGGCCGGTTTTTTCTCAAAACGTGTTTTTGAGTTAGCAAATTCATATTCGGGAAACACTTGTCGTTTTTCACGTTTTGGTCGACATCATTATTTTTTTCGTTTGAAAAAATAGTGATTTTAATCCGTTAAAACGTCAAAAAATCATAGTGTTAGCCGTTTTTCGCGTTTGCGGCGCTCGAATCTATAGGGGTAATTAGGGTTTTACTTTATTTTCGAGTCTAACCAAAATACGCTCCTTTCGAGTCAATTTCAGTCAGTTTCGAGTCTGTGACTTTTCGAATCTGTTAATACATTCGAATTGGATCTCGAGTCTATATTGTTTCGAGTTTGTTTCGAGTTTGTTACTGTTTCGAGTCTTTGCTTCGATTCTGCTGATTTCGATTCTGTTGTGCCTTCGATTCTAAGGGTCTTCTAGTCTAAGGGGTCCTTCGAATCTGTCAAATCTTCGAATCTAAGGAATTGTTCGAATCTGACATATTTCGAATCTAATTGAATTAAAATACTTAATCGAATTTAATCCCAAATAAATTGGAATCTAATTACATTCGAATCTATCTAGATTCGAAAGAGTTAATCCACATTAGTTTCGAATTAAATTAATTAAGTCTAAATTCAATTTGTTTCAGAAAGGATGTCAAACCTTCAGAAATTCCTTGAAATGGATCACGAAGTTGGGAAGGCTAATGCACCACCTAAGCTGATGAAAGTTGAGGATTACTACTGGTGGAAGGACAGATTTACGGATTTTGTACGATTCAACGATATGCGCATGTGGGTGTGCATTGATGAAGGGTACATTCCACCAGTTTCTAAGGTTGAAGGCCGTCAAAAGGTTCTGTCATACCAGATGATGAAAGAGGATGACAAGAAACTATTTGAAGCTGAAAACAAGGCTTTCTCTATTATCCGAATGGGTACCTCAAGATATCTTGCACACATTTCGACTCAAAGGACGTCGAAAGAACTTGGGAGTCTCTCCAGAAACGGTGGTGAGGGTAATCCACGGGTGCGTAGAAAGCGTACAGAGCTGTTGACCCAACAGTTTGCAATTTTCAAGGCTCTTAAAGATGAACAGTTAGATGATATTATCACACGGTTCTCTCATCTGATAACAGAGCTTGAAAGTCATGGTATTGAGTATTCTGACACAGACAAGAACAACAAGCTTCTTGATGCCCAACCAGCCAAATGGGCTATGTACGTGGCAATGATAAGCTGAATGAAGATAAATACTATGCTCAATCACTGGATGACATCGTGGGAACGTTGAGGGCATATCACTTTGAAATGTAAAGGCTGAGACTGATTACGAGCAGTCCAAAATCCGGCTATGTATTTTGGAAAGACATCAAAATCATCAGTGACAGCTGATCAGAAGAGTGCTACAGCGTTTTTCACACCGGAGAAAACGTACATCCCCACCAGAGTCCGAAGACTCATTGAATCGCGCGTTCTTAGGGTTGGAAGATCGGAAGAACCGCAACTCAGTCCAACAGGCATCGAACAGTCAGAGCTATTCTAAGATGCCAATGAGCGCAAAGTCGGCGGAAGAACATATGAATCTGCTTGCTTCGTTTGTGGCCGCATACGGAAATGCGTTCAGGAAGATTAATGATCCGGCTCTTTGGGATGAAGATTACGATCAGGTCGACCCTGATGACTTAGAGGAAATGGATCTGAAATGGCCAACTGGCCATGGTAACCCAGAGGGTTAAGAGATTCATAAAGAGAACGGGGAGATCTCCAGTGAACAACAAGGGGATAGGATTTGATAAGTCCAAGGTGAAATGCTACAACTGTCAGGGATTGGGACACTTCGCCAGGGAGTGTCAAAGACCGAAGGTAGAGACATACCAGGGGCAGAGTCAGCATCAAGGACAGTACCAAAGTCAGTCCAACAGAGATACCTTCCGAGTTCTTCGTCTGGTCAGGCCAATCTAGCGGGTCTGATATCCAATGTCACTTCTGACAGACAGCTAGATGGTTCCTATGACTGGAGTTCACATCCGGAGTCCACGCTAGAGCTTTCATGGCTGAAGTTACGGAGAATGGTTGTGATGAAGATGAGAGACCACAAGGGAGGGAAAACAGTTCGATGTGGGTAGAGAAAGCGAATGATCAACCGTGCTGGAGTTTGCTGCTCAGATGGCCAACGTGGAATCTGACAACTCAAAGGTTAGTCTTTCTTATTCTCTATTTCGTGATTATGTGCTTTATGTGTTAGTTTCTAATGATAGGTTTAAATCTAGTCTTATACTCACATAAGACCATAGCGGTGCTCAAAATGAAAACTTAAAATAGAAAATGCTAGCCTAAATGATATAAAAACAAGATTTAAAGAAAGCTTAAGGCTGATGCTCAAGATGTATCTTCTAAAAGACAAACTGAGTGAGCAGTGTGTTAGGATAGAACTTATGTTATTGCACGTAGAGGCCTTGACCAAAAGACGAAAGGACAAGGACATAGAGCTAGCCGAGACCAAGGTTAAGGTAGCAGAGGCGAATAGCAAGCTAGAAAAAGTTTAGGAATTCGAGCCTAAAACCTAGGGAAAGTCTTAGATGCCCACAAGACCAGTCTACGAAGCCGTTAGGTCTAGGTTTTCACGAAATTCCTCCACCTTCCATATAACTATGTGCCTCCAGCCTCAGGAGAAAACTGACAGTCCGTAGTTTTAGATGACCTACCTGAACCGCCACCTGAGCCTAAGTTGAAAAATACACCTAAGGTGCCTGACTCACCGTCAAGGTCACGAAAGTGAAAATTTGTGTCTTCCTCCAGTGAAACACCATGCAGGGAAAACAGAAAATTTCATGGCTGACCAGGTCGAAGAGACAGAACACTGTAGATGACCAAAGTAATAGACACTAGTGAGACACCTAGAATTATAGGGACCAACCAAAAAGTCCATGGATAAGATTGTCTTGCTTTAGATGTCACGAGAAAGGGCATGTGCTTCTCACCTGTCCAAATAGGAAAGCAGAACTTCCCCTAAGACAGTGAAAACCAACACCTGTAAAGCCCCTCACCAGTGTGGCGAGCACGAGTAGTTCTCAGAGTACGAGAAAACTGTGCAGCCGCACCAAAACCTGTTGTGAAACAAACACCGGTTAAGGTTGGACCAAAGAAGTGGTTAGGACAAATTCACCGAATCGTGTCATTAAATCAATCTAGGTCAGCACCCAAAGTCTATAGGAGCACCACACCTAGCAGGTCACACACTCCAGTTAGGTCAACATACTCCGTTAGACAATATGTTCCGGTAAAAGCTCAGGGATCACAGTCTGAATGCATTATAATAAGACTTATTCTAGAGCATCACAACAATGCCTACTCAAAGGCAAAGAGTGGATCTAATCACTCGGCACCACAACAGAATCAGTTCAAAGGCCCAGTCACTGAAAGGCGAGATGGGTACTGTACAGAGTTCAAGTTGTGGCGAGAATGGTATTACCAAGTCAGTCATGGCTTGGGTTCCCGTGATAACTAACCTATTTTCTTTCATGTGCAGGAATAACTACCTGTCCAAACAACACAGTGGTTCGTCGACAGTGGTTGCTCAGGCACATGACGGGGGAAAGAAGTCTTCTCACAGACTTCAAAGGGGGTAATAGGGGATTTGTATCATTCGCGGCAACAAAGGGGAAATATCACTGGAAACTGGAGAAGTCACTAATGGGACGATTACATTGGATCAAGTTATCACGTTGTTAAACTGGTTCATAATCTCATTAGTGTATCTCAAATCTGTGATACGAAGAACTCGGTGTTATTTAACTTGACCACTGAGGCGTTAGTGCTCAAGCCGGGATTCAAGCTACCTGACAGATTGGATATTGATGCGGGCTCCAAGGAGAAATGACTTTCGGGGCACGGCCCACACCCTTGACCAAACCATTCTTCGTTATGTAGTTCATTTTCCTTAGGTGCAAGTGAGCCATGCGTCTGTGCCACAAAAACCGATTCCGTCTCACCGAAGCTTTTGATGTAAGCAGATCAGGATCGGACCCATCGAATTATCGATCGAATTTATCTGTGGCTTGTTCATGTTCGAGCATTTTTAATTGTGTTTGTTGGTATTTGTACATGTGTTCGAGCAATTTGTAC
>JAANYP010000977.1:32928-48067 GCA_020465985.1 Centrapalus pauciflorus
GACCATAGAGAGCTTTGTCTAGCTTGTACACCCTGTCTGGATACTTGTAGTCTTCAAAACCAGGATGTTGACACACATACACTTCCTCTTCAATTGTCCCATACAAGAAAGCAGACTTAACATCCATTTGATACACTTTAAAGCCTTTGAAACTTGCATATGCTAGAAATAGTCTGATGGCTTCAATTCTTGCTACTGGAGCAAAGACATCATCATAATCTATTCCTTCTTCTTGAGTGTACCCTTGTGCTACTAGTCTTGCTTTGTTCTTGATGACTATCCCTCTCTCATCCTTCTTGTTTCTGAACACCCATCTTGTACCTATTGCTCTTTTTCCTTTAGGAAGATCCACCAGAGTCCATACATTCTGAATTTTGAACTGTAAAAGCTCTTCTTGCATAGCTTCAATCCAGGATGAATCTTTTAATGCTTCTGATGCCTTTTTAGGTTCCAATTGAGACATGAAACAGGCATGTTCAAAACCAGCTAGACTGAATTCAGGAACTGCTAGTTCAGCAGCAGCAGTCTCATTTTGAACCATTTTCCTTGTTTGAACAGGAGTGCTTGGATCACCCAGTATTTGATTGAGAGGGTGATACTTGTAAACTCTTAGTGTGGGCTCTCTCTCTGTTTGAAAAGAAGTTCCAAGGTTTGTATCATCTCCATCAGAACCAGTGAATGGTTCAGTTTCTGGAACAGCTTGACTTGAATCTGGGACTGTTTCCTTTTGTGTTGGAGCTGTACTGTCAGGACTTGGAAATGGCACTTCAGTGTCTGGATTTGCATTAAGTGGAGCATTTAGGACCCCTGGAGGATCACATGACAGAAGTGGTAGAGTGATGTAATCATCCCAACTTGGTGAATCTGCAGCAGTCTGAAACTTTGTGCCAACAGCATGAGAAATTGTATTGGCAGCATGAGAATTCGTGTTAGCAGCTTCAACCCTGTATGCATCAGCTTCTGCAGTATACTCAACAAAGCTCAGAGAATTTGTTAGTGAATCTAAATCAAACAACCAAGCAGGACCAGTGCCTTTGATATTCGCAGTATTTTCATTAAATTCAACATTGGCACTTTCTTCAATTGTTTTAGACACACTGTTGTATACTCTATAGGCTTTGCTTTGAGTTGAGTATCCTACAAAGAATCCTTCTTCTGCCTTACTTTCAAACTTCCCTAAGTGAGTCTTAGTGTGAAGGATAGTACATGGGCATCCAAAGGGCTTGAAGAAAGCTATTAGGGGACTTCTGTTATGGAATAACTCATAGGGAGTTTTCCCTTGTGATTGAACTACTTGAAACCTATTTAGAACATAACAGGCTGTATTAACAGCTTCTGCCCAGAAAGTCATTGGCAGATTTGAATCAGCTAGCATTGTTCTAGCAGCCTCAATTAATGTTCTGTTCTTTCTTTCAGCTACACCATTTTGTTGTGGTGTTCTTGGTGCACTGTATTGTCTAGCAATACCTTTGGACTCACAGAAACTGTTTAGAATGAGATTTTTAAATTCAGTTCCATTGTCTGATCTTATCACCTTAACTTTGGAATTGGATTGGTTTTCTATCTTAAGGATAAAAGACTTAACTAGTTCAGCAGTTTCATCTTTGGACCTAAGAAAGTAAACCCAAGTAAATCTGGTGAAATCATCAACAATGACCAAACAGTAAGCCCTTTTATTCAAACTCAAAACAGAAGTTGGACCAAATAGATCCATATGTAGCAACTGAAGAACAGATGAGATTGAATTTATTTCTTTGGCCTTATGAGAAGTTTTGTGTTGCTTACCTTTAAGGCATGCTACACAGTGATCATCACAGATGAACTCCTTTTGTGGTAAGCCTCTTACCAGATTCTTTTTGACTAAAATATTCATGGACTTGAAGTTCATGTGACACATCCTTCTATGCCAAAGAGCAGACTCATTGGATGATGCTTTGGATATCAAACAGCTTAAAGTATTTGACTTAGGTAAAAGATCTGTGTCCAGGCAGTAAACATTGTCCTTTCTTGGTGTGCTAAGTAAAACAAGATTTTCAGGAACTTTGAAATCTTTAGAGAGAACAATGCATTCAGAATCTGTGAACAAAACAGTGTTTTGTTTGTCACAGATTTGAGAGACACTTAATAAATTGTACTTAAGCTGTTCAACATACAGAACATCATGGAATGTCATGTTGCCTGCATTAACAGTACCTTTACCTGTAATCTTACCTCATTTTGAGTTGCCTCCAAATGCAACAAAACCTCCATCAAAACCTTTGAAATTTGACAAGCATTCAGAATTGCCTGTCATGTGCCTAGAGCATCCACTGTCCAGATGCCATCTTGATCTATGAGGAGACATGTGGTTGCCCTGCACAAATAACAGCTTAGTTAGTAGTGGAGTAAACCCAAACCAAATTGGTTTTGGGTTGGCCTTGTACATTGACATAACTAAAAACTGTTTTTGACTTCTTATATTTGGTGAGATCTACTGATGGAGTCTTTGGAGCGTATTTAGTGATAATATGAGGTATCCAACTATTTTGATCATCTTTTCTTCTGACAGTCTCAGATGATTCACTAGCAGCTCCAGTTTGATGCCCAGCAGCTTGAGCTGTGTTTGTAGTGCTAACAGTTTCAGTTTTTGCACTAACAGCATCAGATTTTGACTTAGCAGTCTGATCTTTTGCATTAGCAGTTTGAGCAACAGATTTGTCCTTGACACCCCACATTTGTTTAAAACTTGATTTAGGCTTTGCCAAAACTTGTTTTTGATGTGTGGACTGTTTTTTATTAACTTTTGAGAATCTGTGATCAACTGTTTTCTTTGGAGCTGCTGTGGAAGGTTTCACTTTTGTGTGCTTTGCCTGATTAGGATTTGATTTTGTGTGATGCACAGTCTGTTTTGCAACAGCTGGTTTGTAAAAACAATCCTTGGCTAAGTGCTTCTTCCTTCCACAGTGAAAGCATCTTTTGACAGTTTGAATTGGAACACCAGACTTTTCTGTCAATTTCTGGTTCTTGTTTCTCTGGTTTCCTCTTACCTGCTGTTGTTTAGGAAACTTTTGAACACCATGCTTTTGGCATGTGTAGATAGAAACAGTTTACCTCTTTTAGTTCCTTTTGATGAAGATGCAGTGTTACAGTTAGAATGTACAGAAACTTGAGGAGTAGCATTGCATACACTCATCTTCTCTTTTCCTTTCTTACTGGGAACTTGGACTTCTATGGGTGCACTCTTTGTGTCACAGTCTCTATTTTGACTCTTATCTTCTTTTAATTCAGGACTGTTATCAAGGATAGGATCTACAATAGTCATAGACTCATCTAGTGGTTCATTGACAAGTCTATCAGCAACCTCACTCATTGGGTGTATGTACTTGTTGTTGTATGGAGGAGGAGTGGCCCTATATCCTATACCTTCTTTGGGATTAATCTGAGATTTCACCCTGTCTTTAAATTGTACTTCCATTAGGTGTTCCAGCTTTTGATTTGCCAACTTGAAGTTACTAGATCTATGTTAACAGATTCTAGTTTCTTATTAGCCTCTAACACCTTCTGTTCAGTCTCTTCTACCTTTTTATTCAGAGATTCTATTTTCTTATTGAGTTCCTTTTTCTCCCATTCATGATAGGTTCTATCATACCCCATTTGAATCTCATTATCCTTATAATCATTGATCTGTTTTTCCAGATCTTCTATGGCTTGCATATATTCATATCTCCTTTCTTCCATCTTAGCAAGAGTTTTGCACATGCTCTCATTATGATCTCTGTACTTTTTAACCATATTTTTGCATGATTGAGAGCAGAGTTTAGAATTTACCTCAGATGGTAGTTCAGTGGAGGAGACATTTGATGTTTCTGCCATAAGTGCTTGATTTTGAAATTCTTCCTCTGTCTGATCACTCCAGTCAAACACATTGTCTTCTTGAGAGACAAGTGCTGTTGATGCGGACGCTTGGATGGGCTGTGAAGTCCTTGATGGCTGTTGACCTTGAGATCTACATTCTCTGGCAAAGTGACCAAGCTTATGGCATTTATAGCATTCCACTTTTGATTTATCAAAAGATGGTTTGCCTTCTGTCTTGGCTTGAAAGTTGGCCCTTCCAGTTCTTTTAAGAAACCTTTTGGCTCTCATGGTCAGCATTGCATGTTGCCACTTTAAATCCATCTCTTCCAGATCATCTGGATGAATTTGTTCCAAGTCTTCAACATTTAGAGCAAATAATCCATCATTGGCAACAAAGGCCTCATAGTGAGTTTCAGCAGAGTTGCCATCACCACCTGAGAAAGAATCACAGTTATTAGATTTTTCAGAAGATAGAAAAGCAGTATTGTGATTATAAGAAAAAGATTTCTTTTTAGCATCAATCTCAGTCTCAAACACTCTTAAACTGTTATACAGATCATCCAATTCTATATCATCAAGAGTGTCTTTTGTTCTCCATTGTGCAGCATAGACTGTCCATTCTTCTCCAAGAGATCTGAGAAACTTTCTGTTGACTTCATCTTGATCCAGATTGACCTTTGCACTTTCCAGTTCACTTATCAGTTTGTTGAACCTGTCAAAGATTTGAGTGAGGTTTTCATTCTTGCCACCAGAAAAGTTTTCATACTGCTGTTTCAAGAGGTCTTTTTGATTTCTCTTGGTACTTGCATTACCAGCAAACCTCTTCTCTAAGGCATTCCAAAGAGAGTGAGCAGTATAAAACTTTTTGAACTGATGTTGATAAGCATTAGGAAGGGCTATTTGTAATAGTGTGAGTGCTTTCACTTCATTCATTCTAGCCTTCCTTTCAAGTTCAGTTTTTGGAGGAGTTTTGACTGGTTTTCCCTCAGCATCAAGTTCTGGATCAACTACAGGAGGGAATTCAACAGCTTCCCATATGGCATAATCAATGAATTGAATATGCTGTTGAATCCTGAGTTTCCACATCTCAAACTCAGTGGGCTTGAGCATAGGCACTTTGAGTCCTTGCCCAGATCCACTGCTGCTATTTTCAAATTCCATTGTAAAAGATTAAAAATTTGAAAGAAAGTTTTCGACTTTGAAAAACAAAGAACGACCTGTGGCTCTGATACCACTTGTCAGGATCTAAAACTGAATAACCAAGATTAACTGATTTGAAATTTATCAGAGTATAAATCAATAATCTTGCTTTGAATCAAAGTTTAATTAAGAAGTTTGCGGAATAACACTTAATTATTTTAACAAAAACTTTCAGAACCAATGAAGCATAAAACATAAGAAGTAATCAAGACTGTTTGTATTGCTGAATTCAATGATTACAATCACCTCTAATCTGTTTGATTAGACGAAGAACACAGACTGTTCTTAGGGTTTTACAACCTTAGAGGCTTAAGAAAACTTAACCAACGAAGCAAATACAGACTCAAAAATATGCTGAAAACTCCTATACAATAGAAAACCTATTCTGTCTATTTATATTGCTTTTTGGACTTGTTTCCTTGAAGGACTATGACTTCTCTGATAGTAGATATGCTGGAATCTTCGTGTAGATATCTTTCCTGAAAATCAGCACTTTCTGTTTATGAAACTGTTGAGCAGCTTGAATCTCTTGACAGCATGAACTGAGCAGCTCGAGTTGATTTGCTCTGGCAGCTTGAACTTTTACACTGGCAGCTCGAGTTTCTTCAACTAGCAGCATGAACTTTGTATTTACATGTAAAATCTACTAACAGTCTGAGAAGTCTAAACTAACAGCTTGAATGTACTTAAACTATTTCCCAACAAGGGTCTTCAGCAGCATTATCATTCTCCACCACTGCCAAAGCGTTTGATAAGTCTGAGAGATTAGACGGTCCAGCCATTGCTATGAATCTCAGAATCAAGAGGTTTTTACGAACGAAATAAACGAAAAATGGGTCCCACGGATGGCGCCAATGTTCGTGTCTTGATCCAGAGGCAATGAGCTACAAAACCATAGAGAAACACTAAGTGAAGGTCGAAGCAGGGTGGTCATGCGTCGACACTCCGATGCCAAAGTCAGTTAATGAATCTGATAAAATTTGAGAGTGAATTAGGTTTTTAATATTGTGCGTACCCTTTTTTGACGATGAGAAGCTCTATTTATACCTTTGGAGAATATACATAATTGACTGGTTTCCAATCAGAAGAGGACAACTATCCTAACAGAATTATTCATACGTCTTTGCGTACCCTAAACGAATCTTTTACTAAGGCACTACCAATAATAAAAACCAAGAGCACAGCTGCACAGAGGAGATTGTGTTTCAACACATCAAAGATGTATCTGGAACCTTTAATCTGTCTTGATCTAAGCCTCTAATTAATCGATAGCTACTTGTTGCTGCCTTCCATTTTTGAGGTATTGTAGTTTCATTTGGTTTGATTTCGTGCAAAGGGTTTTGACTGATCTAACGAATAATGTTTAAAAATTGAAATTGATTATTTTTTTGTTGAATTAAATTATCCTTGTGCATTGCAGCTACATCAAGCTTTATGTAACATGTAACATTTGTGTTAACTTGCAAAAATTCTATGAGTAATGGAATAATACAAGAGGGTCACCAAACTTCAAGTAAGTATCCTTGTGCATTGCAGCTACATCAAGCTTTAATGCAAATATACATAAGTATGACATTTAAGAAAACTTTTGATTATTTCAATATAATTGGAATAATACAAGAGGTTCACCTAACTTCAAGGACAATAAAGTTAGAAAGGGCATCCAATGGTGCTACTCACAGTAAGTTAAATTTTAAAACTTCGATTGTGGAAAAAAAAAAAACCAACTTACCGTCTTATATGTACATGTGACTGGTTTGTTCTATTCCATAATTTTCAACATGTGTGTTTTCCCTCACTATTTTTTGCCAATCAACAAATATATATGTTGTCTAAAAACACGTCCAAAATGGTCTATGAGAGTATTTTACAATGACCACCAAACTCACAATTTTTTCTGCTTATGAAGTCCAGTGAAAGCAGTGTTGTATCCTTATTTTTAGATAACATGTCTATTTTGTTTCATTACATGCTACAAGTTGTCAAGTATGTTGGTTGTTTAGAAACAGGTTGTGGACACAATGCTTTGAAAGAAAAATTATGCCAACCACTTAACTTGCATTTCCTTTTCCTTCAGCAAATAAGAGAATTTCCCTGGAAAAAGAATCATGCATCTTAACTAATTTTTCTAAAAGAATTAAAAAAGTAAGGTGGTTGTCATAAATTTGTCACTTTTTTAAATGCTAAAACCAGTGACAAAACTAAGAATGCGCTTGCTTTCGATAGGATGACAGATTTTGCTTACCGTGTCGATACCACGTCACGGCTCGCTGAATGGCATGTAAAAAATTTTGGGTATTCTTATCGGAAGTCTGATCTTTTCACTATCGGAAACTGGAACTCGTAATTTTGATTTGTGTTTTTAGCAAATTATTATTGTCATTCTTAGGAACTGGTGAAATGCTAATCTAGCAATAACTATTAAGCAATATATCAGGAAACACAAACCATGATAATATGGTAAGATCGCTTATGGTAGCCTTTTTTTCCGGTGATGAGCCGATATTATGAAGTAAACAAGTAGCTTCAAGATACTCAAGATACTTTTCATCTAATAAAGTAAGTTGATTTCGCTTATCATCAAACTCGATCCACTTTCTTAAACCTGTGAAAATTCCCTGTAAAAACCGTTTTACATTACTGCTGTTGGGAAGAAAGCCTCCGTAAACTCACTCTAAACTCAATGTATATGTAAGAAATATTAGAAAAGTGCAGAGGAGATAAATGGTGACAGGAATAGCATGCACAGGTAAAACTCTCTCGTATTAATCGTAAAAATACCTGAAGTCTATAAATAGACTTTTTTTAATACACTGATGCAGAAAACAAAAATAGCATAATATCTTCTACTTCTCCTAAAGAACCGGTCCAAGATGACCCACTCTCTCATGATAATCCTTGATATTTGGTCAAAGGTTGTACCAATTCTACATACCAATTTATTAAATAAAATAACACATAAAACATGCAAACTTAATTTTAAAAAAAACTTCAGCCACACATGAACCCGTAAATAACCGATTATATCGAACAATCATCCCCTTAATCGGTTAATCCATACTACTTGTTTACAGCAGTGCGAGTTCATCCTTGATCAAATTCGCCTCTTGATTTTCCTGTTTCGGACACTCATTGCTATAGTGACCAAGTTCACGACAATTACAACATGTAATGTGGCCTTTGTCCCCGATACGTTCATTTCTGTCCCGACTCTTCCCGGACAAACGACCTCTACCCGGCCGTGTCCGAAGTCACCCCGACTTGAACTTCCACCGCCACAATGCTTACATTCGTGAGACTTCTGTTCACTTGCCAACAACAAACCACTTTGAGTGTCTTCGATCTTCTCGGTGCCTTTAATACCCTCCTCGTACGCCTTTAACCTTCCAACGGCCTCATCAAATAGCATTGAATCCAACTTGAAACATTGCTCTATCGAAGCCACTATTTGAAGAAACGACTTCGGCATCGAGTCAAGTAGTCTTTTCATCAAGTCTACTTCTTCAAGCTCGTACCCGAGACTCCTTGCCTTCGAAGCTAAACCGCTCAATTTTGTCATAAAATCATCAACACTTTGTAGGTCCCGAGAGGTTCCCAAAGTATATAGTTATAAGCTGTAGAGGGGGGTGAATACAGCAATTTAAAAACTAGACACTCTTTTCTCAATGTTTGTATGTATTATCAACAATTTGTTAATTACAAACAAGCTTGAATGCGGAATAGTTCAAGCTGAGATGACAGATACAACAGTATGCTTACTAGTCTAAGACAGACTCAAACTAGTATACAATGAATACACTCACTAAGAAGCACTCACTGTGTTTACAAGACTTAAAGGAACGGCTTATGTAAAACAGCTTATACACACAGATGCTGGTTTACACAGAAGGTTTGCATGCATGAAAATCACACTTGCACGTTCACTCTTGGGTTTCAACACTTAGCTTTCTTCACTCTTCTTTCTGACCTTAGAAGCTTCCTTTTATACTCACTTAGAGGATTTAAGAGAAACATCTTCATTGGACGGAATGAAAAGGAAAAGTGTTGTTGAAAAGACAACATAACCTTTTCTGCACTTTTCTGAAAAGCAGACTTGTCTTCACATGTGCAGAACTTTGTCTTTTTACTTTGTCTACTGTTGCATTGCCTTTAACTAATTTAGGAATGTCAACTTTGCGTCTTTCTTCCCTGTAAAGGCCTATTTTGATATAAGAAAAAGGTCTGTCACCCTTTTCAACAACCTTTTGTCTTCATGTTACAGACAGCTTGGGCAGGCTGAGCATTTCGTTTTTCCACTTTGTCTTCGACTTTGTAAACTGATCTTGTAGTCAAAAACAATACATGATGACTTGGAAACATATTCCATAAAGTGTTTAGCCTGTTCACAAAGACCAGGTTCTGTTCACAAAGAACAGAACACTTTAAAATTGCCCAAGCTGCTCAACAGTGTAGAGCAGCGTAGACAGTTTATGTCCAGCCTGTTTAGCAGATAGAGCAGCTTGGACAAACTGTCTTAGTTGCAACACATGCAACATATAGAACAGCTTTAGACTGATATTGCAAATCATTTTCAGGTTTCAATAAGACATAACAGGCCTTAAATTCAACCTTCAAATGCATCAACAGGTTTGATTATAAATCTCCCCCTCAGATGTAGAACAGGTTTGACTGAGGCCTTTTTGTGCCTAACAATATCCCCCTATTTGCAATAACCAGTCCAAGCTGGTCTTATGCAAAACATCACTATATATTTTTACAGTAACATATTGTTTGAAATAAAATTACAATCGATTACAGTAAAGTAAAAGATCAGTTTATATACTACACTGTCTTCTGCCACACTAGAACAACCACATGTTCTTACTCAGGGTACAAACTAATGTACTATTGTATTTTACAACTAATGTAAATAGCAAAACTTACAACTTATGTCATCATGTACCACTAATGTACAGGATGTACAACTAATGTACAACGATGTTTGGACTGTTTGATTTGGGCGCCGCTCATGCGCAGCCTGTCCACTGATGGACAGCTTCCATTCTTCACCTACCCAGATGGTCAGATGGACTTCATCATGGAGAAGGATCCTGAACCATCATTTCCAGTTCTTCCCTTGTATCTCTAAGTCCTCAATTTCACTTCTGCTATCATGAACTTGGGATCCTTAAGCTCTCCTCTTTCATAGAAGCCTCTGCGCTGATCCAGATGGCTGCTCTCCATTTGCTCTAGACTGCCGAAAGAAACTGCAAGTCTGAAGGGCGGCAAGTTTGTCTTCAGATCAACTTTGTACAGCTCTGAGGCTCTTTGGAAGCACTTCTTCTGAGTTAGGGGATCTACAAAAAATGCCCCAGCTCAGGTTCTTCTATAATCTTGCCATCCTCAAACTCTATTCCTTTAGGCAGACTATGATCAACTCCTTTTATTTCAATGGCATAGTCGCCCTTTCAATCAGCAGTAAGGAGTAGCTCCATTTCTGATCCTTCTTTGTCCTTCTGGCCTTTTATTTGGGGATGTCACAGAGACACCTCTTTTACTTCTTTTAGAATCCGGCCCAGCTCACTTACTCTCTCCTATCCAGCTTCTTGATGTATGACCTGATAGTTCTTAGCCTGTTTCCTGACTTAGACTGGCTCAGGGCATAACTGCCATTTCACCATCCGTTCCACTGTATCCCACTTGTTGCCACACAAGTAAGTGGATCGTAGGCACTGTCCATTTTCAGGGCTGTTACAGCACCCATCCCTGGTGATCTGAGCTCTCCACTGTGTTGCCCCCCTTTTCTTGAAATGGGAACAGCTAGCTTGGACAATCGATTCCTTCGGCACAGCCTTTCTAGGTCGCAACATCATGAAATTTCTTTCTGCGCCAAGTTGTCAAAGTGGATTTGGCTCTCTGCAGAGAGGTACTGGTCTTGGTCACAGAGACTGAGCACCCTGTGTCTATTTTTCCTCTCCTTTCTACCTCTGAACCTTAGCAGCTTCCGCATTACTTTTTTTGCACCTCCCAGTAGACATTTACTTTTCTTTGCCTCTTGGATGTGCAAAAGATTTGCATGCTTTAGCAGCTTTCTTCTTTATTTCATCAATTCCTCCAGAGCTTGAAGTGTTCTTCTTCTAAACTAAAGTACTTGTGCACTAGGAGCAGACCATCTCATTTACGCCCTGGCTTGTGTGCAAACTTATAGATCAAGCTGCCTTTCTGACTGTTGTTGATCATTGGCTGCTTTTCTTTTCTCTTTAGGTTGCTGCGTTGTCTATGACAAGCAGCTCGGCATGGAAAAATTTCTCATTCATTATTCTTTTGGCATGATTAGAATTAAGTGAATACTTTTTACCTGTCACTATGGCGCGTCCCAGGAATGACTCTCCCCCTTTAGATGAGCATGGTTTTAGAGGAAGAGAAGCCTTGAAGTAAGCAGCATGAAAGTGCCATTAGGCCCGTACAGTATGGATAGCAGTCACCTGCTGGTTGACCGTGGCGAATGTGTAGGTACTGCTTTCTCCTTAGAGGAGAAGAGGTATCCTCCCCTCTTAGACTTAGTCTTCGGAGGCTAGACTGACTCTCTCCCCTTGAAGGCGACGATGGTAACTCGCATCTTCAACCCACCTGTGTCTGCCTGAGACACAAAGTCCGAAGCGGCTTCACCAGCAGTTTATTGTAGTTTTGGCAGCAGTTGGGGTCCAACCAGGCTTGTCCACTAAGAAAGCCAGGTTGTCCTTAACCTCTGCAAGCTGGGGAAAGCCAGGCCTGAAGAGGAAGCGGCTTGGGCGAATCAGCAAACAGTGGTCAGCTTAACAATGTTTTCTCTATCAGAAGCTCGTGACACAACAGGCTTTGAAGCTGTGCAAGATGGACTTCAGAGTTCTGCCACATCAACAGATGTCTGAGGACACATATTTGATACGAGAGCCAATAAAGAGTGTTCAGGCTGGCCAATGTGTTAGGAAGTGAGTGTCTGTGGCAAGAATGAGCATGAAGCGATGACAGAACTGTTGTGAATGGCTGCCATTAGGAGGACACCAAGTCTGTGTAGGAGAGGATAGAAGAGAGAGAGTTGGCTACGTTTGCAGGTGCGTGTGAGTGCATGAATCAGCTGTGACGAGTTGTCCGTTATGGGAGGGACTGGGAAGGATTTCTTGAACATATCAAAAAGCCATTTGAGCTGCTCAGACACAGGGTCTGAGAGATGGTGGTAGGAGTGCATGGTGTTTTCCAAGAACACACTTTGTTGGTCAGCAAGGAAAGCTGATCCTTCAAAGGCATGTCTTTGGGGAGCTGGTGGTTGTATGGGTGATTGTTTTTTGGAGTGGGTAGATGCGAGATGATGATGAGGCTGGTCTGTTGAGGATGTGATGGAGAGGGAAGAGGGACTTGGACAGAAGCTCCATAGCTGGGGCAAAAAGTAAGAGGCCCAGGTTGGAGGGATCAAGAGGTCCTTCAGCAGCTGGGCTGTAGCTGCAATCCCAGGAGAAGGGGAGATGTTGGGCCTTTCAGATGCTGCTTGTGTTGCAACACCTCATGAAGACCAGTGGTGGTTCCCTCTGCAGGCCTTGGTCCTAACGGCACTATGATTGGGAGATGGGATATGCATTTCAACATCAGCAGTGGTGAAAAACCTGCTGATTGAATGTGCATGAAGGGAGCAGCCCTCACCAGAGGGATGGTGTGATTCCCTGGGTCATCAGCTTGGGTTGTTGGTCCCTCCGCAGCTGTTTGTGTCGAACAGCTGTATCATGGGGAGCAGAAGTTGGGCTGCGACCAGATGATTGGTCTATATTAGCAGCGCTGGGCACCTCGTGCAGACTCAGGGTTTGGAGGAGATTATGGTGGGGGACAGTGTGGACACAGTTATGAGTTGAGAGGACTCCCTGTTCTTCAAATCCTCAGCCTGTTGGGAGATGGGATAGTTGATGTGGGTATCTCCGTTTGTACAACTGTTCCTGTTGGGAGGAAAACCCAGAGGGTCTATGCTGACTCTGGGTAGACTCAGATTGCGTGAAGCATGGCCCCAAATGAGCGAACCTGCTCCCAAAATAGGAGAGGCCAGCTGGGGTTGCTTCTTTTCAATGAACCCTGTTGAGAGGGAACAGAGGAGATGGTTTTGTGGGCTGTTTTCTTTTTGGCTAGTGCTTTGCGGTGGTAATTGGATGGATGATGTGGGGATGTGAGTAGGAAGAGATCTGTTGGACAGGATGTGAGACTGGGCTAGGAACAGTGAGGTTGGCCTGTTCATGGTCTCTTGTGCCACAGAGGGCACCAGCCTCAAAGGCCTTCAGGCCTCAACAACATGAACCCGCATGATTGGGAGCTGCTTTACTTACTGCTTAGAGACCTGATATTATGTTTGCCACCTGTCTATTGTGCTAGATTTCCAAGCCTGATCATTCCCCCCCCCCATCTAAAGGACATCTCCTCTAGCTGCTGTCAAAAGAAATCTTCAGGTACCTAAAGGGTCACACCAGGAGCTGTTTTGGCCTTCTTTTTCACAGGCCCAGCCTTCAGTTGCCAGGGTCTTTTGACAAGCTTGGACCTGGCTTTGGATTTTCTGCGGTGGGCAGCAGTCTCTGGATCCACCCTCACAGTAGAGGATCCTTCCACCAAACCTGCAGCCTCCCATTGGTGTGGATAGAGGGAGGCTCATTGCAGGACTTGAGTATAGAAAAACTCTATCCCTCTAACTGGGAATGCCCCAGTATTACGAAGGGCTGAGAGTTATAGAGCTGCTCACCACATTAATGCTTGAAAATGAGGGCTCAGAAACCTGGGATATGAACATCAGCTGTCCTGATCTTTCGCACCAGGTTCCCTATATTCACAAAAACCATTTACCATACAAGGGTAGTCCCATCCCGAACTGTAGGGCGATATGAACTTCATCCTGCTGAGTTGGTCAAAATGAACCAACTTTGCTTCCAAAACACATCACCACTGAGCGACTAAGAAGTGTAGGTAGGAGAGCGGTCATTCCTGAAACCAGTGTTTCTCCTATTTTTGGTCTGCCACACCACAGAAGCGTAGCAGCTTGCCCATTTGATCATTTTTCAGCTGGGGCTATCGTAAGTTGCAGCAGTTGGTAGATGTAGCACCTCCCTGAGCCATATCAGAACTAATTCTCAATGGTCTGAGTCCCATGAGAATTAGTTACCTTGGATGACTTTGTTCTGGGTTGTAAACAAGGTGCTACAAAATCATATACCATCTCCTGTACAGACACCAGGAGATGCAGTCATCGCGTAGTTCCACGGATGAACCTTGAAGGAACTCCACCATTTCTTCATAACCCTTCCCCACATAGTTTTTTGGACTGGTTAAGTTAGCCCATGTAGTTGGTGGGTTTGATAGTCAGCATTGTGGTGACTGACGAGTGTCTGAAACGTCCTCACTCAACGAACACTGGGAGAAAGGGATTAGGTCTGTGAGCCATTTGGGAATTTTGAGCGTTTGAAGAAGCAAAAGACACTTAGTCGATTTTTTAGGGTTCTTGAGGATTTCTGAGACACGATGAGGAGACGAAGATGAAACATGTATTTTTTAAGGTATTTATAGGATTTGAATGGTCGTGTTATGAGAGAGAAAAGATTTTGGCGGTTTTGATTTGAAATGTTAGTTGAGGAAAAACGGAACTGTTGTCCATGTCAGAACATTTGTCAGACCACTTGACCTTTTTTAATCACTAAAACACACGTAACCCACATTCTCCGCCAGACTTAAGTTAAATAAAACATAATTTAATAACTTAATATGAAGAAAGGTATTAAACCTTCTGGCTCGCTGTGTCAAGCCGTGATGATCGGGTCACCACACGGTTCTCAGTCTTCAAGCGTCTCCCTTCAACTGTGCCTTCCGCTGCTCTCTTTTGTAAGAACGGTTGTGTTCATAGTTGAACAGGTACCAGACAATGGCTTGTAAGCAGGTGAGAAGTGAACAGGTTGAAGATTTGACCATCAGAGCTAGGCCTGGAGAATAAACTTGTTTTTGTTCAGCCTGTTGTATGCTTAAGCTGTCACGTTTTCAGACAACTGATACGTACCGAACATGTATACGTGTTCTTGCCTAAGTGTTCAGAGAAACTTGAGCAGTGTTGAACCCACACAATTCTCGA